>CM076572.1:847311010-847436534 GCA_034641835.2 Pinus albicaulis
AATACACAGCCGTAATACAATGCCCCCATATATACAAGGGGGTTGCCTTCTAGGGAAAAAAACCCTAATCTAAACATAACTTCTACCATCAGATCATTTGCCTAATGAACGGCCCAGATTGACTAGAAATTACTATACTTTTACAAGGCAATTTTACATCTGTTTTTAGCTTCAGGGGCGCTGCCCCCGAATCCCCGCCGTGGGGCTCAAAGCGCCGCCGCGCCCCGGACCCCCACTAGCTGACACTTCAAGTATGCTTGTCGCCCCTTTCTGCACAGGGTCCAAAGTCAAGATACAAAGTAAACAAGATAATCAGAAGCTCCACACCCAACAATCTCCCACTTGGAGACTGATTGTAGCAACTCCACCGCTGCTTCATTTGCTGGACAATGACTCCTCTTTGGACCTAGCTTTTTCTCATCTTCATCGTCATCCTTGAAGACCAATTGAAATTGAGCATATTCTTAGTTTCTCCCTGGTTACAAATTTTGTTAGAATATCTGCAGGATTCTGGCTAGTGTGTATCTTTTCCAGCTTCAACTGTCCATCTTCCAATACCGACCGTATGAAATGGTACTTGAGCTGTATGTGTTTAGTCCTAGAATGAAATGCTAAGTTCTTTGCAAGATGAATGGCACTTTGGCTATCACTGTATAACGTGCCCATATCATGCTTCTTACCCAATTCATCCATAAACGTTTGTAACCAAACTACTTTTACTTAGCTCGCCAAGTGAACATACTCAACCTTACTTGTTGAAAGTGCAACAACACTTTGGATTTTTGAAAACCTAATCCGACACTGCTCCACCCCATAAGAAATACATATCCTGTAGTGCTCCTCCTGTTATGTATATCACCGCCATATCCGCATCAACATATCCCTGTAGAGAAATTTTTGAGCCACCAAAGCATAATGCTTGATTTGTGGTTCCTCTCAAATATATGAGAATCCATTTCACTACCATTGAATGTTCTTTTCCTGGATAGTTCATGTACCTTCCTACAACTCCCACTACATGTGCAATATCAGGCCTTGTGCAAACCATTGCATACATTAAGCTTCCAACTGCTGATGCATATGGAACTTTAGACATATAGTCCATTTCTTCTTGGGTCTTGGGGCACATCTCCTTACTAAGTTTGAAATGGCTAGCAAAAGGTGTACTAACTGGTTTTGCATTCTGTATATTAAATCTTTTCAACACCTTTTCTATGTACTCATTCTGAGACAGTGTTAATTTGCGATTTTTCCTGTCTCTAGTTATCCTCATACCAAGGATTTGTTTTGCAGCTCCCAAATCCTTCATTGCAAATGAATTTGCCAATTTTCTTTTGAGCACATTTATTTCCTGCATGTTAGACCCCGCAACAAGCATGTCATCTACATACAATAACAATATAATATAGCTGCCATCATTTTTCCTTTTTAGATAAACACAATGATCAGAGTGACATCTAGTATAACCTTGTTCAGACATAAACTTGTCAAATTTTAGATACCACTGCCTTGGAGCCTGTTTTAAGCCATACAAGATCTTCTTTGACCTGCACACCAATTTTTCTTTCCCTTTGACCTCATATCCTTCTGGTTGCTGCATGTATATCTCTTCCTCCAAATCTCCATGGAGAAATGTTGTCTTTACATCTAACTGTTCAAGATGTAAATCTTCCGCCGCTACAAGACTTAAGATAGTTCTGATTGAATTCATCTTAACAACAGGAGAAAATATTTCATCAAAATCAATACCTTTCTTCTGTGCAAACCCCTTCACCACAAGTATAGCTTTGTACCTCTGTTTTCCTCCATCTTCTTCCTTCAGCCTGTAAACCCATTTATTTTGCAATGTAGTTTTACCTGCAGGCAACCTGACTAAGTCCCAAGTCTGGTTATGCATTAAGGAGTCCATCTCTTCTTCCATGGCTAGCTCCCACTTCTTCCTACTTTCAACCTGCATTGCTTCTTCATAACATTTGGGTTCACCAGAATCAGTCAACAATAAATAATATAATGAAGGAGAGTATCGTTTAGGGGGTCTACTTATCCTGGTAGATCTTCTAACACCACTTTTAGGTGTTTCAGGAGCCTGTTGCTGTTGTGGTGGTTTCTGCTGTTGTGGTTGTTGATTATTATTATTTTCAAGCACCTTTACTTTTTCAGTTATCTCATCAAGAACCGTGTATTCCTTGCTTTCTTTTTCCTGTTTCTTTTCCTGCAACTGATTCTTATACAAGACCTTTTCATTGAATATTACATCTCTGTTCCTAATGATTTTGTGATTTTCATAATCATATAAGCGATAACCAAAATCATTAACACCATATCCAATAAAGGTACATTTCTTTGATTTTGTCTCAAGCTTTGTTCTATTTTCTTTATTAATATGGACAAAGGCCTCACAACCAAAAGGCTTTAAAAAAGAGTAGTTTACCTTTTTACCTGTCCATGCTTCCTCTCGAATACCACCATCCATGGAACTTGAAGGCCCTCTGTTTATTATATAAACAGCAGTATCTACAGCATCTGCCCAAAATTGTAAAGGCAATCCCGCATGCAATCTCATGCACCTTGCACGCTCCATGATTGTTCAGTTCATCCTTTCTGACACACCATTTTCTTGTGGTGTTCTTGAAAATGTCTTCTCTCTACGAATTCCATGCTCTGAACAGTACCTATCAAACTCTTTGCTGCAATACTCACCTCCATTGTCTGATCTGAGACACTTCAACTTCTTTCTTGTCTCAATCTCAACCAAATCTTTCCATTTCTTGAAAGTATCAAATACATCAGATTTATTCTCAATACAATAAATCCATGTTTTTCTAGTTGCATCATCAATAAAAGTAACATAATAACGAGAGCCACCGAGAGATGATACCTGAGCAGGTCCCCATACATTTTTATGCACAAGCTCCAATTTTTCGCTCTTCTTTTCTTTCCCAACTCTGAGAAATCTGACTCTCTTCTGTTTTCCATAAATGCAATTCTCACAGAAATCCAAATCAACATTCTTCAAACTTGGCAACAAATTTCTTGAGTGGAGAATCTTCATTCCCTTCTCACTCATGTGTCCGAGCCTATGATGCCATAATGCTGCATCTGCTCCTTTGGAAGTTAAAGCATTAACAGAGTTAGAAATACCATTGCATAAATACAATGTACCAACCTTTTCGCCTTTTGCTATTACCGGGGCTCCTTTGGTGACCTTCCAAGTTTTATCTGTGAAAGTTGTCACACAACCTTCACCGCCTAACTGCCCTGTTGAAATCATATTTTTCTTCAGATCTGGAACATGCCTTACCTCTTTTAGTAGCCATTGGTTTCCATTCTGTTGTTTTACAAGAACTTTACCCATTCCAACAATTTTACAGGGTTTATCATCACCCAAACGAACTTGTCCAAAATCTCCTTGGACATAGTCATGAAAATATTTCTCATCAGGTGTGGCATGGAATGAAGCCCCTAAATCTACAACCCAAGAATCAGTAACATTTTCGAAAGAAAGAATCAAAGCATCTTGTAACACATCACCTGTCACATTTGCTTCATGATTGTTTTCTTGCTGTGTGTCTCCTTCCTTTCCCTTCCGAGATCTACAGTCTTTCTTTAGGTGTCCTTTCTTTCCGCAATTCCAGCACACTATCCCCGATCTGGACTTGGATCTGCCTTTCCTTGATTTACTACGATATCCCGAGCTCTTTCCTCTTTCCATTCTTCTTCCCCTAGAATCTGCACTCAAAGCATTACCTGATGTCTCACCAGAGATTTTCCGTCGCATTTCCTCGCTAAGGATAGCACCAACAACATCATCAAACTTTAAAGTACTAGATCCAGAGACAGAGTTACTAATGGCCATTACTAAACCATTCCAACTCTCTCGCAATGAGCACAAGAATAACAGAGCTCTAACTTCATCATCAAAGTTTACCCCTACAGAACTTAGCTGACTGGTAACTGTATTAAATTCATTTAAATGGTCTGCAACAGATCCACCTTCCAACATCTTCATATTAAATAGTCGTTTCATAAGAAATACCTTGTTTGAGGTCGAGGGCTTTTCATACAGTTTCGCCAACGTTTGCATCAAACCCTCTGTTGTTGTTTCCTTCGAAATATTGAAGGCGACTGACGCCGCAAGACACAACCGTACTGTTTCGAGTGCCTTTCTATCGAGAATGTTCCATTCCGCGTCTGTCATGGTCGCCGGCTTCTTTGTTTTTCCGCTCAATGGTAGGTACAGATCTTTCTGATACAGATAATCTTCCATCTGCATCTTCCACAGCGCAAAGTTTTGGCCGTTAAATTTCTCGACCCTAAACTTACCATCGTCCTCCATTGCTCCCACTCGAACCAGGAACCCTTCTTTCCTCACAGTTTATCAGCCAAATAGACCTTCGCCTCCGATACCAGCTTGTTAGAAAATTAAATACAGAGCAATGAAACACATAAAATATGTGGAAAAATACAAGCACACAAACACATAAAACCAGAGAGACACAGATATACGTGGTTCACCCAGTTTGGGCTACGTCCACCCCGAACAGCCAGTCCTTCCTTTCTATTATCCAGCAAAAATGAAGAGACAAAACCTATAGCAGATCCACTGTAATATCCTCTGTTCTCTCTCACAGTCTCCCTCTCTGTTTCTCGCTCCGAGAATACACACATAATACACAGCCGTAATACAATGCCCCCGAAAAATTTTTGAGGGTGTTTGTTTTAGAAAAAAAAATAACATTAATATGATTGTGGAAGTATGGGAGAGGCGTGGCCTAGAAGACATCCCATAGGAATACTTACAGAAAAGAGGGGGGCATTCCTATTTCAAGAGGAGATCAAGGAAGCCACAACGAAGAGGCAAATGGAGATCCCAACATCAAAGAAATAGAGTCCAACATTCCAACTATCAAATACAATCCCAAAGGTTAGAGAAGGAAAATAGGCATGAAAAAAAATTCAACTCCTACAAGAGCTTGGTCCAATATTTATCAATGAGGGAAAGGTAATCCCTAACCCTAACATGAAATATTTCTCAGTGAATTTTATCTCATGTAACATTAGAAGTTTAAATAGACCTAGAAAAAAAATTCTTCTAAAGCAAATAATAATAGCCAGTAAACCAAACATTGTGCTCCTTCAGGAAACTAAACTAGGTATAGAGGACATACTAGCTCTTCAGAAGTAGTGTTGTAGGAGCTACAACTTCATATCTAGCTCAGAAAGAGGCACGATAGGAGGACATATAATTTTATGGAAGGACTCACTATTTAAGCTCATATCTTCAATAGCCACTAAGAGATCAATAAAAATAGTCTTGAAAGCCATATGAATGTCTGAAATATTATGTATCATCAACATGTATGTACCACACATAGTAGATGATAGAATCCAGATGCTGAACACCATCAAGAAAAGCATTGAAGACCTTCCATACCCTCACAAAATCATAGGTTGATATTTCAACATATTCTCAACCTTGCGGAGGAAAAAGGAGGACTTATGATATTGGATAGGGATGCAGAGGCTTTCAAAGAGGTCATAAATATTATGAAATTGGTGGGTGTGGAAACCACTAATGGAGTCCACACTTGGAACAAAATAGGGAGGGGGGGTGTGTGGGGGACAAAAACATAGCCTCGTGACTGAAAAATTTCCTCATGTCAGAATCCATATTCCTTGCCACCCTAGATATTTATGGTAGAATTATTCCTCACACGAGATCATACCACTGGCCTATATCCATTAAAATCCACAATTTAGAAGACCTTAGGAATAGACCTTTCAGTTATTAAGCTTTTTGGATGAACCATATAGACTTCTGGAACAACCTGAAGAAATGGTGGAACAACACCCCTCTTCAGAGAGGCTCCCACATGTATCAATTCAATAGAAACTAAAGCACGCTAAGAATGAAATTAAACGGTGGAACAAATATATATTTGGTAACATAATCATGGAAAAAAAGTTGTACAGAATATGATGGAGGAACTTAAAAAAAAAACCATACATCAGGGCATCATTGATAAAAAAAAGCAAGAGGAAAAATTTGCAAATGAAATGGGAACAAAGGGATAAACAAGAAGAGAAGATGTGGCAATATAAATCCAAACTGTAATGGCTAAAATGTGGGGAGAGAAATACAAAGTTCTCCCACCTATCCATGATCCAGCATAGGAAAAATAAATGCATTCTCAACTTCAAAAAAGTAGACAAAGGAATGGAAAGAACTCGGGAGGAGATTTCCGATGAGATGAAAATATTTTATGGATGACTCCTGAAGGAGCCCAATGTGGATATATCTTGAGCCATCAAGGAAAACACTGACAACATTCCCACAATTTTGAACCTGGATCATAGCACCATGGTACTAGAAGAGGTCACCATGCAAGAAGTTGAAGAGTTGTAATGGAAACACCATCAAGAAAAACCCTTAGGCCAGTTGGCTTCATAATCAACTTCTTTAAGGCGTATTGGACCACAATAAAAGAGGAATTTCATTCAATAATGGAAAACTCAAGAATAAACAAGATAGTGATGGGAGCCTTTAGTTTAACCTTCCTAAATTTAACCCTTAAGGAAGAGGGGGTTGATATGCCAAATCAATTTTAACTGATATCTCTCTGCAATGTAATATACAAGATGATTTCCAAGGTTCTAGCCAATAGACTCAAACCATTATTGCCTCTTATTGTCTCTCCTAACTAATCGAAATATGTGGAAGGGAGACAGGTTCTAGACAATATCGCTCTATCTCATAACATGATCGATTCGCTCCAAACTATAAAGAACGTAGGTATGTTATTGAAAATCATTATCTCCAAGAATTTTTATAAGATAAGCTCGAAATGCATGTAGGATGTTATCAAGGCCTTTAGTTTCCACAAGGACTGCATTTATTGGATAATGGCCCTTTTCTTGGGAGCCTTTTTGTACATCCTCTTTAATGGAACCCCTACCCAACGCTTTGTGCCTACCAGAGGAATCCGACAGGGAGACCATTTATCCCCTTTCCTATTCATTCCCATGGTAGAGGGCCTTGGAAGATCTATACAAGCTTCCCTAACCAATCATCATCTAGAAAGTCTAAAACCCCATGTTAACTCCTTAGCTTCCACTCATCAGTGATTTGTAGACAACGCCCTTCTCATGGGCATCTCAACTGTAGCAGAAATAGAAACCTATAGACACATTTTGAACCTCTTGCTTGAGGCTTCAGGAACTTCAATCAACCTTAAGAAATCAATTTTTTTCTTCAACACCCCATCCCCTATCTAAAGAAAAATTATTAGAATATTTGGCTTTTAGAAATTATCTGTGTACTAAAAATTCCTGGGAGTTCCTCTCACAGAAAAGGCCTTAAGAAAATCAACCTGGGAGGATCTCCTCAAACGGTTGTAGATAAATCTCTCCAAATGGACCTTCCGGTCCCTCAACCTGGAAGGTCATCTTATTCTGGTCAAATCATTGGTCCAAACCATGACCCTTTATCTCTTCTCTACTCTATTTTCTCCTAAGACCATAATAAACACCATTTGAAGCATCCAAAGGAACTTCCTTGGGCGTGATTATGATTAGGAAAGGAAATGGGCCCTTGTTAGTTGGGATAAGCTTTGCAAGCCAAAAAAGGTCAGTGATTTAGGTCTTAGAGATCCAAAAATTATGGGGAAGGCCCTGGGAGAAGAAACATGGTGGATGTGTTTGGACACCTCAACCACCCCTTGGGCCCAACTATGGAAAGTTAAGTATGATCCTAACCACAGCCAAAGAGATCTCATCATTCTTTGAGGATAGGTCTCATGATTTTCCATATGGAACCAAACATGCAAGAATAGATAAGTTATATAGTAGCATAATTTGTGGGAGATTAGCTAATCGAGGTGGATATTAGTGGCCACCCACCTACTCCATTTGGACCCGCACCATCAATTCTTTCAGTTTTTCAGTTTCAGCACAACTTATTATTTTTAGCATATTTTCGGGTCATGAACTTCCAAAACCGTTTTGAGGCACTAAACAACGCATTTTGGGAAAACTGGGAGCAACATTGGTCCATGGACTAATTTGTCTCACTAAAAAGTTATAGTCCTCGGATATATATTTCTAATGAGGTATTTATTGTGTCAAATGGAGATCGTATGCCAAAGTTACGTCCTGAGGACAATTGATGTACCAATTTACCAAAACGGGGCCCATAGTTTTGGCGCTTCATCTCCTAGGGTTAGGTTTTTGGATGTTTATGGTTTTCAATTTTTTCTCAACAATAAATAGGAATTCGAGCCTCATTGTAACATAGTTCAGAGGCATGTAGCTGCCACATCTCTTCTGAGAGATAAGCTACCAGCTCCCTAGCTAGTTTATTTCCATTATGTTTGTAAGCATATTTATGTTATTCAATATTAATGAAATGAATTATTATATCTACTGCATCTCTGTGTTTTTTTCTCTTTATCTATTTTATTGCGTTCCTTCGTAAATTCGGATAAGTGGTATTAGAGCAGTCTTCTCTTTCTCTTCTTTTCTTTGCATGTCCCCAACGAGGTCAGGGTATAAGGAGTTAGGGCTTGATCTGGGTGAACCATTGCAACACCAACCTCGCAAACCCCAATGAACTCCCATGGCTGAAGAAAAGAAAGATGAGGGAGGAGGATATTCTATCAAAATATTGCTCGAGGAGGCCCTTGAGAAATAAAGGAACACGATGATGGATAAATTTGCTCAGATCCTTCAACAGTTGCCCACCTATGGTGCATCTACATCCAACAATGACTCTGGAGTCATGACTCCCTTCAAGGTATAGGTAAAATTTGACATTCCTGTATTTGAAGGCCAGAAATATGTAGACGTCGTAGATAGATGGTTTAATTTTCTAGAAGTGTATTTCTCGGTCCATGATTTCTCCAATCGAGAAAATATTATTTTTTCACTCCTCAACGTCACCCCCCATGTCAAAGACTAGTGAGAAACCTACTATGAGAAAGAATACGACAGGGAACCCTCTCTATTCTTGGTCACACCCACTTGGAATTCATTCCGAGATGGCATCAAAGAACAATATTACCCCATGGGAAGCTATGAGGACAAGTACATCCAATGGACCACGCTGTGGCAAAAAAGGGATCAAGATGTGCACGAACTGATGAATTTGTTACATACCCTGCACAAAAAGTTGGTTATTAAAGATTCAGAGAGAAATTTGGTGCTCAAGTACCATAGTTGTCTACACAAACACATTCAGGAGGAAATGGAATTCCTTGACATCACCCCTGTTGGCGCGAAATATGGCTATGCTGCCAAGATAGAACATAAATTTAATCAGAAGAAGTGAGACTTTGGATCTGTGAATCCAAAGGCAGGGAAAGGTGCCCGGGAACCACAGAACAGGGGGCAGAGCTAAAGCAGGGCAACTCAGAACACCACCAAAAATCAAAAGAAGGACATGGGGAAGTGGTGTGAATTTGATAGTAACCCCACTCACAACACAAATGAGTGTCGGGCCAAGTAGTTGCTGGTGGCTGAAATGAAGGCACCCGAATTAGATGCATGTTCTGATCCTGAGCCAAAACTAGAAAAGGGAGATGAAAAAGGGAAGAAGATCACTAATGCGAACCCTAGTTCCATCGTTGCTAGCACCAAGCTCTAAAGGGAGGATCTCGAGGATCCAGAGGAGGCGGAGGGCCTCTTCCATTCACAGATGTGGGTGAAGGGTTATCCACTGCAATTTCTTGTCGATAGCGGAAGCCAAAAGAACCTCATTTCAGTAGAGGTCGTGAAGTGGCTTGGCCTACTGACCATAGCACACCCGCAGCCATATACCATCGGGTGGCTTCACTCAGGGAGAGATCTTCGTGTCTTCCACCATTGCCTCCTTCTGTACATCATCAAGCCATTCACAAATGAGGTATTGTGTGATGTTACTCCTCTTGATGTAGCTGATGTATTATTGGGCCAACCATACTTGTGGAGGCGACATGCTATGTATGAGTCCAGGTCTCATTCTCTTGTTATTACTTTGGGAAATAATTTGTATAGGATACCAGAGGTAATGTCGCCTCCTTCCATCTCCTTGACTATTGCAAAACAACGTAGTAAGATTGTTTCCCAAACTAGAAAATTTATTTTTCCTTACAACTCGCTCACTAGGAAAGAAGAAGATTGTTGCCACAACCTTGAAACAGGGCTTCCCTGCACGACTGCAGCAAATGGACAAAGTCGTGGATGAATACAAGGAAATTTTCTCCTCACCCACATAGGTTCCTCTACACTCTCAGGACAAGCACTCCATTGATCTAACCCCCGGTGCACCGCCGCATGATGTTACCATACCTCATGCGACTACACAAAAAATGATCCACACATGTATTGTCTAAGGCAACCAAATTTAATGAACACATCTAGCACGTCCGCCAGTAGGTCCATGACATCCTGGACAAAACCAACACCAAGTTCAGTAGAATTTTCCTCTCATGGAGGAACTCAGCATAATGGGGAAAATTTCTTCTTAAGGAGGGAGGAATGATCTAGGTCGATATTGGTGGCCACCCACCTATTCCATTTGGACCTGCACCGTCAATTATTTCAGTTTTTTAGTTTCAACACAACTTACTATTATTAGTAGTTTTTTAGGTGATGAACTTCCGGAGCCGTTTTCAGGCCCTAAACCATGCTTTTTGGGAAATGTGGGAGCAAAATGGCTCCACGGACTGATGTTTCTCACTCAAAATTTATAGTCCTCAGATAGATATTTCTAACGAGGTGTTAAGAGCATCAAACAAAGATCGTATGCCAAAACTATGTCCCCGGGACTATTGATGTACCAATTTACCCAAACAGGGTCCATAGTTTTGGCACTTCATCTCCTAGAGTTAGTTTTTTTGATGTTTAGTTTTTTCCATTGTTTCTCAACAATAAATAGGTCTTTGAGTGTCATTGTAACATAGTTCAGAGGCCTAAAGCCACCACATCTCTTCTCATATATAAGCTACCAGTGCCCTAGCTAGTTTATTTCCATTATGTCTGTAAGCATATTTATGTTATTTGATATTAATGAAATGAAGTATTATTTCTGTATTTTATTGCATTCCTGTATAAATTCGGATCATCAGCAATGGGGAGAGTGTATTATTCTGGGAAGATGCATGGAAGTAGCTCCTAACCCTCAATGAAGAGTACCATGCCCCCCTTCAAAGGTCAAGGTAGGCTAAAGGGAAAATTCAAGTGGCTCAATATTGGAAACCTACCCCACAAGGAAACAGGTTGAGAGAATGGATCAACAGGCAAGACTGGTAGTGCCTTCATGACAATTTTGATTAGGACTCCTTGGATGAGTACCTTCAGGAGAGCCAAATCCCAGTGGATTAATAGGAGGAAAAATTAAGGTGGGGAAAATTTGACGGGTGTCTTCAACCTTAAGGAGGCTTATGGTTATCTTATGAATTATGAAGAACTGGAGCAGATTTAATGGTGGATCACGCTGTGGGCTAAATAACATTGGCCAAAATATTACTCTCCTCCTCTACTTGGTTCTCTACAACAAAAACCTAACTTGGGATAACATCTTGAAAAGAGGATTCTCGGGACCATGATGAAGTTGTCTGTGTGAGAACCAGGAAGAATCCATAAATCATCTCCTAAACTTCCATGATTATGCTTCTCCTCTCTAGGAGTGGGGGTGTGATTTTTCATAATTATGGATAGAAATAGAGCATCTATTCAAGACACCTTGGATAATTAGCAACCTCACAACTCGTCTTACCCGATGGTAAGAAAAGCTTGGAAAACTAGGGGAATTTTGAGGTCTAAAATGGGCCTCCTAAGAAAATTATAAAATAATAGTTGAAATAATAAAATAAGATTTGATTACGTCATTAAATTTTTTAGGGAAAAAAGAAAAAAACTAATTTTTAAACTCGTATTTTGAAATTATCTCCCTAAGGTTTTACTCAAATTTCGAGTGGGAATACTTGCTGGATGCAAAATTTAATTCCTAATTCAAGGAGTACCCATGTTGCATATTTTTGATGGACTATGCTACATGAAAAATGAGAAATACATGAAAAACATGATAGCGATCACACTTTTTCATGTATTTCTCATTTTTAGTGTAGCAGGGTCCATAAAAAATTTGCAACATGGGTACTCCTTGGATAAGGAATTAAATTTTTCATCCAACGAATAATCTCGCTCGAAATTTTGTTAAAACCTTAGGGAGATAATTTGAAAATACCAATTGAAAAAGTTGTTTTATTATTTTATTATTTTTTAATCTTTTCACTTTTTTACTCCAAAAATGGTGAATCACCCCCCATGGTTGACATCATCATATTGAATCCTATTGGTTCTTATAAATTTTATTTTGGTTGTACATTTTTCTTAGGAGGCCCATTTTAGACCTGAAAATTCCCCTAATGCCCCCTCTGAGAGGAATTCTATTGGGTGACTAGGAAAGAAAGGAATACACGAATATTCAAAAACTAGAAGACTATAGGGGAACATCTTATTACTATTGTAAAGCAGATAATTCATGAACCAATTTCCATTTCTAACCTCCATCAAGTGCATGGCCCTCCATGTGCTTAATATCTTCTAATCCTCTAACTTATGGACATTTATAACATTCTCACTACCACTCCCAACCCTCACTCAGCCTCCCCTGAAATCCCAAATATCTGGTCTCCTCCAAAAAGCAACATGATCAAACTCAATTATGATGGGGCCTTCAAGGAAAATTAGGGGAAAATAGGTCTCGGTGGAGTATTTTGAAATCACAAGGGTGAAATTCTCTGTATATTCCATGGAAAATTATGGATCACCACCAACAATGCAGTTGAGCTCCAAGCCATGGAGCATGGGCTTATAATTGCGAAATATAAACATTTCGCTCCTCTGATTGTTGAGGGAGACTCTGCGCTAGCCACTCTAGCTACCCATAAGATCCAACACGGCTCTTTAGTTATAAAAGTGACTGAAAACTAGTGGATGACTAAAAAACTCCATCACATTCAACAACACATTGGGAATTTGGGAGGGGTCCACTTCCATATGGTTAGAAGGAAGGGCAACTGCGTGGCAGACCGACTCGAAAATGAGGTGGCAAATGACAAGGACATGTTAATCTCCCTTTCATGATAGGATATATGGGACATCCCTCTTTACCAAGAATTTGAATAAATCAATCAAAATGACAAATATGGTTTTTTAATTAATGAGCCTTCCAATCCTCCTACTGGCTTGTAGATTACCTCTAATGGAACCATAGTGTGATGTGCTCCATTCCTAGTACCATGAACAATAATTTCTCCAATGTTTCTCTAATCTCAAGTATGCCTCCAATTTTCAAATGTATCCCTCTTGGCCCTTAAGCCAGTAGAATGAATCACTCCATCAAGGATATTTATTATGTCGCTCAAGCTAGATTTCACTTTTTTGATACCCTCGTCATTTTTCTTGACCTCCACAACTCCTGGAAGCTTTATGAATACCCTCTTCCATACCATCTCCATTCTCATACCTTCTCCTCCATCCTCTCTCACTCTCACTCTACTCAACATCGTCCTATGTATTCCAATCCTCACCATTTTCTTCCCTATATGGCCCACACCACACATTCAAATCATGGACCCTTAACCAGTCTCTACACAAGAGGCCAAAATATGAATCGATGTTGTCAGGCTAATATGAGACCAAGAACCAGGGTTGAATCAACCACTCCAAAGGATTACTTAAATTTTCAGAATACCATCCCCCAGGAGATCAAGGATCATATTACTCATCTAGAGAATAAATTCACAAGATATCAGAAGGAAGACAAACACATAAAAAGTGGATGCTTAGTTTGGGTGGATACTCAACCTGAGTCTCACCAAATATTTAGAGAACAGTTACATTCAGGCCATCAAAGTTACCTAAAACATAAATACTATATTGGGTCTGGTAATTTGCAAGAGAAGATGCAGGCTAGACAAAATCTAGAGGAGAATTTGGACATGTGAACGATTAGTTTACTATCTATGTTGAAAAAATTCATCATAGGATATTTGTTACCAAGGATTCCCCGCACTACAAGCTACTCAAGAAAATGGTGGAAAGGACTACAGATGGGAAATTAATAGGTCCTAGAATCAAACAGGAGCTTGGAGGTGTGTCTAGCATCCATCCAACTACCTATGAGGTTCCTATCGACGAAATTCCAAAGAAGCTCATCTTGGTTGATGAGGAATTATCCAACCAACTATGTTTTTGAAGTGGTATTTAAGTATCCTTTCTTGGTTCTCTTCCTTGTGGGATATTCAGTTGTATATTTTTGTTCAGGGTCTTAAAATTCAACGAACAATAGTTCCTCTAGAAGCTCCTTTAAGTGGTGTTTTCTCATCATTTTTAAAATTTTTTATATCTCAAAGACTGGCACAGAGAAAAGTATTAAATACTATAGATAGTCTAGGAAGGAAATTATTTTTTGGTGGGCGAGCCTCCAATATGGATGAACATGCTATTTAATATTGTGTAACTCTTTTGTTTGAAAATATAATATAATTTCTTATTATTTAAATTTTTTTTTTTTTTTTAAATCATGTATGAATATAGCTTCTAGTTCTAGGTCATGTGTGGCATAGTTCTTTTCATGATCCTTTTAGCTTCTTAGATTCATAACTAAGTACATGACCTTATTGCATTAAAACACCTATGAATCCTTATTTGCGAGCATATGTACATACAATAAAATATTTATTAGGATCAACAAGTTTTAGGATTGGAGTAGTAGTTAGTTGTTGTTTGTCTTTCAAAACTAGCTTGACACTTCTGACTCCATTAAAATTTCCCCCCTGCTTTGGAAATGAAGTAATTGGATATGCAAACTTGGAGAAATATTTTTTAAAAATTTTATAATAACCTATAATTCTCATAAATAACCTAACATTAGATACACCTTTAAGGATTCTCCATTCAGTAATAGCTTGAATCTTTTCTGGATCCACAACAATCCCTTCCTTAAACACTACATGTCCCAAATATTAGATCTATTCTTGGAAGAATGGGAATTTGCTAAAATTAGCATGTAGCTCATTCTATCTAAGAATTTGAAGAAAAATATTCAAGTGTTGATCATGTTATTATTTATTTTTTGAATAATCTAAAATATCATTTATGAATACAATCACAATTTTCCAAGGGAAGGAATCAACACACTATTTATGAGGCACATGAAATTTGTTGGAGCATTAATGAGTACAAATGACGATACCAAAAACTCATAGTGTCCATATATTGTATTGAATTTTGTTTCAGGTATATCCTAATCCTTGATCCTAATATAATGATATCAATACCTTAGATTAATTTTCTGAGAAGATCCTTAGATTAATTTTTTGAGAAGATTGAAGCTTTTTTGAGAAGATTGAAGCTCCTTGGACTTGGTCAAACAAGTCATCAATCTGAGGTAAAGGATATTTTTTCTTAATGGTAAATTTTTTGAGCTTCCTACAATTGATAAAAATCTTAAGAGTCCCAAATTTCTTATTAAAAAATAAAATTGGTGCACCCCAAGGAGACACTCTAGGCATTATGTACGTCTTTTTTAGCATCTCTTGAAACTGAATTTTTGACTCCATTAACTCAGGAATACTCATTCTGTATGAATATTTGGATACCAGAACTTCTGTAGGAATGAGATCAATAGTGAAGTCTATATCTCTCCTTGGAGGAAGTCCTAGTATCTCTTCAGGAAAAACATCTTTATATTGCTCTGGAATAGGATAATATTTTAGAGATGTTTTCCGTTTATTACTAGATAATTCGTCAATTTGGACATAAGACATTTGGAAGCCTTTACAAGCACATTTCTTTAACAGTAAGTAAAAAATAGGCCTAATAGAAATAGTTCTTGGCACTCCTTTAACTATATAGTTTTCGTCCTCATCATTAACACAAGTGAAAGAATTTTCTAGGAAATTCAGAATTACTCTATGAGATTCTAACCAATTCATCCCAACAAGAACATCATATGACCGTAAAGATACAACATTCAAAATTAAATGATTTCTCATTCCATTCATGTTTAATAAATAGTCTCTTCTTATTTATGTAACTTTCCTTTTTTCTCCTTTGGCTAGTTGTACTAATGAGTGCCTACTCTATTTTTCCTTTTTAAGTGCACATTTTTATATTGCAGTAGATAAATATAACATGAATTAGAGCTAGGGTCTATGAATATTGAAACATTTTTCAAAGAAATTTTACCTTGGAATTCCACCATAGTGGACTGGTGGTTTGCTTGTCTTCTGTACAATGTTGCATTGGTCCTTGGAATATTGCAGGACATCATTGACTTTAGAGGCTTCTTGAAGTTTATTTGTTGTTGCTCTTTTATTAACTAGGTTTTGTGGATAATATCTCCACAAATTTTTCTCACTACAACCCCATGATTTGAGTGGTGGTATGGTTGTTTCTCCAAAGTTCCTATTTCCTGCTCTAGATCTTACTCCACCATTTTTTCCAAATTTTTTTTGTTGGTTCACACTTCTATTGTAATTCCCTTCTTCATTAATTTTAAAGGTGCCTAAAACGGTAGGCTTCTTAAACCCCTTTTTCATAGTACTGCATTTCTCATGTTTCTTGGCCATCCAATCCTTAGAATTGTCACATTTCTTTTGGTCCTAATTGAATCAAAAATTTTCCTTCCTTATAGTCTCATCCATGATCTTTGGATTATCAAACTTATTCCCCCCCCTATATGAAAAAGTAAAACCACTAATGAAACTTTGTATTTTGGATTTTTACTCCTCTAGATATGGTATGCATCACAACAAAATTATAGACATATTTACAACTTCAGCTATGGTGGACACTCCAAATATTAACTCATGGAAGTATCTGGCCTTCTCATCAAAATACCTTTTAGTTAGATATTTCCTTTTATTTTATTTTTAAGAGTTTCCATGTGAGATTTTTACTTTTGATTTTTTTTATAGATTTATTTTCCTCCCATCATAATGTTTCCTAAGTAGTTAATTGGTATGTCTCCAATATGGCCTTAGAATTTTTTGGATAGTTGTATGCCTCAAAATACTTTGTTATATTTAGAATCCATGCCTATTATCCTTTATATTCTCCATCAAAATTTGGAGGCATAATATTTTTGAATTCTCCTTGCAACTGAGATGTAGTCCTCTTCTTCTTGGACACATAATTACGACGTTCATATTTTATTATTTTTCTTCATTAAAGTCTCGGGTCTTGCTTTCACTAGAAGTTATAGAATAATTTGTATTAGCAGATTCTCCTATATCTCATCTTATGAGTTCCTCTTATTTTCCTGTTGGCTCCATCTTCCTCCAACTTCCTCACTTAATAGTCATTAATCCCCTCTTTTCATCCTTAGGTCTAGACAATTTTTCTTAATTGACCTTTAAATTATCTAGATATTTCTTCAAGCTACATATTATTTTCAATATTTTTAGATTCTCGATTTTATGTATTTCTAGTTCGTACTCCCATCATTCTAATTTTCATATTAGGTTCCTCACCACCTCTAGGTGACCCTATAAAAGTCTTGCCATTATATTCTTCTTTCATACTTCAAACTTCTCATAACAATTATTAATTTTCTGGTCATGACATATATAAAATATTTTTTTCGGTTTAGGATCCATAAAAGCACAAATTTTGTAACCTGTTGCTATGATACCACTTATAATATACGTCGTTATACACACTGAAAAATAAATAAATTTAGAAGGCATTATGTATATATATATATATATATATATATATATATATATATATATATATATATATATATATATGGTATATATGGTATATGTATATGTATATGTATATGTATGTATGTATGTATATGTATATGTATATGTATATGTACATACATACATACATACATACATACATACATACATACATACATACATACATACATACATACATACATACATACATACATACATACATATATATATATATATATATATATATATATATATATATATATATATATATATATATATAAGTCAATCCCTTTCAGGTGAGAATCCCATATAAATTTAGTATGATATATTATATATATAGATAGATGCATTCCTATTACTTTAAGATTTTATTCAATATAAAAAGAAGGAATATATACTATGTTTAAATTCTTTTGTTTCGTGTTTAGTCCTTTCCATTTAGTACTATATATAATTTCATATATTTTTACTCTAAGAAGCTTCTGATATACAATATGGAAAGTCTTATAACAGTAAATATTTAGTATTGGAACTCTTTGCAATTTCACATAGCCACAAAATTTTGCAAATATAAACAACTACACTTCAAATTTACTATTTTTTTCTTTCCTACTTTCAGATAGTATAATAAGCATTCATTAAAAATATCTAGATATTTTGAAATCATTCTTTTCATATTAATTTTATCATAAAAATTTACTGTACAAAAATATAGAAAAAAAACATAACAACATCGTTTACTTTCTGGAGATGTTTAGTGGGTGAAAAACACTAAATTGAAATGATTGGTTAGAAAATTAATAATAGAGTACTCAAATCCTCCCTTCCTTGATACTTCTTCCATAGTGTATCCCCTTAAGAACAGGTCTGCAAATTGTTTACTATTTTTTTTTCCTTTTCACTTGCTTCTCACCATCTCTCCAAATTTTCATGAGTTTTTTGTAGCATGTAGACAAAAGTAGAAATTTCCCCTTACCCATCTACCAAACATTTGGTAGTTAGTAACTACTTGCACCTTACCAACAGTTGGTAGGTAGTTACTAGCTCATTTATGGGTTTTTCTTACCACCCCCAAATACAACATCATATCCTTTAGGGAAGTTATAAATTGACTAAATTCATAATTCATAATAGATCTAATCATTTGGATTAGATGCCTAAGACTTAGTACTAGGTAGTTAATGTACATCATCAATTTCCAGCCTCATCTCCTTCCACCAAGTGTACTCCAACATTAATTTTTTGGAACTTATCATTAATAAAATAATGATAAATAAGTTCTTCATAAATAATTCAAAGTTAAAAATCAAATATATTTGTGTGTCTGTGTGTGTGTGTGTTGACAAGTAATCTTTGGTATTATGTAAATCCATGTAAATGTTGAAAATACCAAAATAAAGGGATTTGGAAGATGAAGAGACATTGGGAGATGAAACCCAATAGTCTGCCTATAAATGTATATATCCATGTTCTATATTAATGCAACGCATCAATTCATTCAGAGTTACACCTGACCTTGTTGATCATTAGTTGTTATTGATGTCAACACAAGCAGCACCAGGGGCTACCCCAATATTGCATGGGAATTTTGACCTACCAAATTACTATATTTTAGGTCAAGAATGCTTTCGATGGTTTCTTCTTGTCAAGATGTTACCGTTGATATATGGCACGCCACGTAATTCTTCACGGTTTGTGTTAGGTCCCTATATTACTAGTATAGTCCCTTATTGTTGTTAGTGTAACCCCCTTATTGTTATTATTGTACCCTTGTAACCCCCATATTGTTATTATTGTGCCCTTAAATTATTATCGTTAGGTCGGCAAGGATTACATTGTGGCCCCATGGACTCCTATATATAGAAAGTAGGTTTTGTAATTTGAATCATCCAAGAATTGTTCATTCATGTAATGTATTGGAGGTTTCCCCCTTGAAGTGGCCTATTTCTAAGGCATTGATATCTTTTTTCTTCTCTTTTTTGAGTTGGTTTCACAACATTTGGTATCAGAGGTTTGAGATTCTAGGGTTTCGCTACTCCAAACAGGTCATCATGGAATTTGCACTATAACTTTTTTTCTACGAAGGTTTAGAATCTGAAATTTTTAGAGTGCGAAGCCAAAATCCTGAAGAACATCGTCGCAAAATTTCAGATCTTGGTTTGCAAATTTTTGGAGATATGATCTGTGAAATTTAGGTCATTTTGCAAGCTCCTGAATTTAAAATAAATAGGTCATCATGGTATTTTCATAATAAATTTTTTTCTATGAAGGTTCAGAAGCTGAAATTTTTCGAGTGAAAATCTGAAATCCTAAGGAATGTCTTCACAAATTTTCAGATATTGGTTCGCAATATTTTCAGAGGTATGATCTGTGGAAGCTAGTGCTTTTTGAGGCTTCTGAATTTCATCTCGAAGAGGTGATCGTGGGAAAATATTCATAGCCCTCTCTCTGAGCATCGGATTGGAATTCTATAAAATGTGGCCGCAAGTACACGGACTGTAGTTTTTTTTCTATCAATTTCAGAGAAAAATATGGAAACAATGACATGTGGCAAGTCGTACAAGTTTTCTCTACTGAACCAATCCAAAATTGGGTCATTGTGGGAGATTGGACATAACGTTTCCTTGAAGAATCCAAATCAGATCAAAACTGTGGAATTTGAAAGAAGCTTCAGAGGGCTACTACAAGGCTGAATTTTAGATATTGAGGATCCACAATTATAGATATAATTCAATTTCAATATCGAGCTCCTCAAAAGCAAGTAAAAGGTGTGTATTTTTTTTTCCTGAATTGCATAAGTCTTGTTTGAAGAATTAAGTTGAATTGATTCCAAGGGCATATTGTAGAATATATATCAGTATTGGATTCTAAAATGGCCCCTAAAAATAAATCAACACCCATTAAGCCTTTAGAAAGCTCTACTATGACTCATGAAGATGAAGAATGACAACATGACATATCAAAATTACAAGAGCAAGTGCAACAAATTTTTCTCTCGCAAAGATCAACAAAATATGACATGGAAGTTTTGAAGAGAGGCGTGGAAACTAAGATGGATGGTTTGAAGAAAGGCATGGAATATAAGATGGATGGTTTGAAGAATGGCATGGAATCGAAGATAGATGGCATGGAAGCTGGAATGGAATCTAAGATGCATGACATGGAAGCTAAGATCAATGAGAAAATGGAAAACATGAAGAATGATCTAAAAGTAGACATGGAAGGTTTGACAAAGTTGACACAAGAAATGTTTCCTAATGGTGAAAACACAGTAAAGGAAACTCATGATGAGAAAAAAATAAATGTTAATCATGATTTCATAAAATCTAATGTTGGCGGGAAGAACCACCATATTCCAAAAATGGATACGAGGAAGTTTGATGGAAAGGATCCTGTAACATGGATACTACAGATGGAGCAATATTTTGATCTCCATAATGTGAAAAACACACAAAAGGTATGCATTGAAACTTTACATTTAGAACAAAATACATTTGTATGGTATCGATGGCTTTCCTCCCGTAAAAAAATTGTCACTTGGTCAATTTTTATGGAGGAAATGATATCACATTATGAGGATACAAAGAGAAACACATTCTTTAGCCAATTGATACATCTCAAACAAAAGGGTTTAATGGGGGATCACATTGAGGACTTCCAAAAATTGAATATAAGGGTAACTGATATTCCAGAGGAACATAGGATTGATCTCTTCATAGGTACTTTAAAGGATAACATCCAACATGGAGTTCACGTTTTGGAACCTGATTCATTGGTGAAGGCATTCAGGTTGGCAAGAAAATTGAATGTAAAATTATGGTGACAAGGAAGCCTACCACTCACTTTTATAAAGAGGGAAGTGTTGCTACTCCTAGATTTCCACAACCTACAAGGTTGATACCACAACAATTGGAAGAAGAAAGAGAAAAAGGGCTTTTCTACAGTTGTGATAAAAAATACACTAAAGGTCATAAGTTTGCTCAGAAGAAATTATTTTATATAGATTGTCAAGAGGAAGAAGAAAATGACATTAGGGGAATTTTGAGGTCTAAAATGGGCCTCCTAAGAAAAATGTACAACAAAAATAAACTTTATAACAACCAATAGGATTCAAGATGATGATGTCAACCATGGGGGATGATTCTCCATTTTTTAAATAAAAGGGTAAAAATATTAAAAAATAATAAAATAATAAAACTACTTTTTCAACTCGTATTTTCAACTTATCTCCCAATTTTTTTTACTGAAATTTCGAGTGGGAGTACTTATTGGATGCAAAATTTAATTCCTCATCCAAAGAGTACCCATGTTTCATACTTTTGATGAACTCTACTACACAAAAAATGAGAAATACATAAAAAACGTGATTACAATCACGTTTTTTTTATGTATTTCTCATTTTTCATGTAGTAGGACCCATCGAAAGTATGTAACATGGGTACTCCTTGGATGGGGAATTAAATTTCGCATCCAATGAGTACTCCCGCTCGAAATTTGAGTAAAAAATTTGGGAGATAAGTTGAAAATATGAGTTGAAAAAGTAGTTTTTTCATTTTTCCCTCTAAAATTTGATGATGTCATCAAATCTTATTGGATTTTTTCCACTATTATTTTATAATTTCCTTAGGAGGCCCATTTTAGACCTCAAAATTCCCCTAATGACAAGAAGAGGATATACACTAGGAACCAACCCAAGAAGAGGAAGAAATGAGTCCGACCATATCATGTAATGCATTGGTAGGAATTACCACTCCTCAAACTCTCAATATAGAAGGACATATCAACAATAAAAAGGTAATAGTGTTGATTGATTCAGGTAGTACCCATAATTTTACTCATTGTAAGGTGGCCAAGGAATTGAATTGTTTCCTATACCCAGCACCAGAATGTGAAGTGATAGTTGCAAATGGAGGAACTATAAATTGCTCTGGAAAATGCCATAATATCAAGCTAACCATGGGGGAATATGTATTGAATAGTCCAATGTTTTCCATTCCTATGGGAGGTGCTCATGTTGTACTAGGAGTACAATGGTTACAATCTTTGGGGACAGTAGCTTTTAATTTTCAAGAACTTTTCTTAAATTTTTTTCAGAAGGAAAGGAATTCGAATTACGGGGTATTGTAGGGAAGCTGGGAAAGATAATAAGCTCTAATTTCATGAAAAAGCTTCTAAATAAATAACATCGAGGTAAAATTTCACAATTATGCTCACTAGAAGTTCTAACATCAAAATCATCTATTTCTACAGATCTCCAAAAAGTCTTGGACAATCATTCCAAGGTTTTTGAAACTCCAAAAAGACTCCCACCTATTCGTGATCATGATCATGCTATTCATTTGATTTCAGGAAGTGTTCCTCCAAACATCAGGCCTTATATATATCCTTATGTCCAAAAGAGCGAAATTGAAAGTATGATTACAGAAATGTTAGAGGCGGGTATAATTCAACCTAGTCAAAGTTCTTTCTCTGCTCTTGTAGTATTGGTACACAAGAAGGATGGATCATGGCACATGTGTCCGGATTATATGGAGCTCAATAAGCTCACCATTAAAGATAAATTTTCCATTCCTGTGATTGATGAATTATTGGATGAATTACATGGAGCAATTTATTTTACCAAGTTGGATCTTCGTTCAGGATATCATCAAATTAGAATGAAGACTGAAGATATTCCAAAAACAACATTTCGAACTCATGAGGGTCATTATGAATTCTTGGTCATGCCTTTTGGCCTTACCAATGCACCTTCTACATTTCAAGGGTTGATGAATTCCATTTTCAAACCCTTCCTTAGAAAATTTGTGCTAGTATTTTTTGATGATATACTAATCTACAAAAGGTCTTGGAAGGATCATGTTCAACATGTTGACAGGGTGCTCAAACTATTGCAGGAGAAACAATTATATGAAAAAACATCCAAATGTTTCTTTGGAGTACAAGAGGTGGAATATCTGGGTCATATTGTATCTCACGAGGGTGTTAAGGAAGACCCTAACAAAATTAAAGCCATTAAGTATTGGAAAGTCCGCACAACCATAAAGCAGTTGCAAGGATTTATCGTATTAACAAGGTATTATCGAAAGTTTGTTAAGAATTATGGGAGAATATCAGCACCTCTAACAACATTATTGAAGAAAGATGCATTTTCATGGACTCTTGAAGCAACTAAGGCCTTTGAACATCTTAAAGAGGTTTTGTGCCTAGCACCAGTCTCAGCTATGCCAGACTTCACAAAAACCTTTATTGTGGAATGTGACGCCTCAGGAAATGGAATTGGTGTTGTTTTAATGCAAGAAGGAAGACCCATTGCTTTTGAAAGTATTCCAATCAAAGGAAAGTATTTACAGAAACCTATTTATGAGAAGGAAATGTTAGCAATACTGCATGCACTAAAGAAATGGAGAACTTACCTAATGGGAAGACACTTCAAGGTAAAAACTGATTATGATATTCTTAAACACTTTTTGGAACAAAGACTATCTTCAGAAGAGAAGCAAAAATGGGTCACAAAGATGTTGGGTTATGACTTTGAAATAATATACAAAAAAGGGAAGCTAAATGTTGTTGAAGATGCACTCTCAAGAAAGAATGAAGAGGTGGAAGCATTGCTCTGTGCCATTTCTATTATCCAACCATATTGGATAACCAAAGTAAGAGATGAATGGAAGAAGGACGAAGAAGTGTGGACACTCATTCAAAATTTGCAGCAAGATCCCAGTACATCTGATACGTTTAGTTGGAAAAATGATTCCTTATGGTACAAAGATTGCTTATATCTTTGTAAGAATTCCTAACTAAAACAAAATATTGTTTTGGAATTGCACAATTCTCCTTTAGGAGGACACTCATGATTTTTAAAAACTTACCACAGGGTGAAGAAATAATTTTTTTGGGATGGCCTTAAATCTGATATTCAAAAGTTTGTGGCAGAATGTTTGGTTTGCCAGAAGAATAAATTTTAGACAATTAATACCCCGGGTCTGCTACAACCTTTATCCATTCCAATTCAACATTGGGAGGAGATTTCAATGGATTTTTTTATAGGTTTATCTAAGTCTGAAGGAAAGAGTGTCATCATGGTGGTAGTTGATATACTTACCAAGTATGCACACTTTTGTGCATTATCTCATCCATTTAAAGCAAGTACAGTTGCTACTACATTTATGGACACAATTCAAAAGTTACATGGAAACCCAAGGGTTATTGTGAGCGACAGAGATCCCATTTTTATAGGAAATTTTTGGATGGAGTTATTTTGTTGTTTGGGTACTCAATTAACTCATAGCTCATCTTATCATCCTCAATCCGATGGTCAAACTGAGATAGTAAATAAATGTTTGGTAGGATATCTTCATTGTTTTTTATCTAATAAACAAACACAATGGGTCAAGTGGTTACCTCTAGCTGAATGGTGGTATAGCACTTCCTTCCATACTGTAGCAAAAATGACCCCATTTATGGGACTTTATGGACATCATCCACCATCCATCACATCATCTTTAAGAGAAAATTTGAAGGTTCAAGCAGTGGAAGATAACATTGAGCATCAACAAGAAGTTCTCCAACTCTTAAAGGACAACTTGAATTTGGCACAAAATCGAATGAGACAACAGGCAGATCAACATCATAGCGAGACAAGTTTTGATGTAGGAGACTGGGTATTTTTACAGCTACAACCATACAAAAGAATGTCCCTCAAGCAAGCTAAGAAGGATAATAAATTATCGCCAAAGTACTATGGTCCTTACAAGGTGTTGCAAAATATTGGTACAATGGCATACAAATTGGAGCTTCCTTCATCTTCACGAGTGCATCCAATTTTCCATGTTTCATGCTTAAAGAAGGTTATAGGTAAAAATATTCCAGTTCAAACAATATTTCCAGAACTTGATGAGGAAGGAAAAATCATATTGGAACCTAAAGCGGTCACGGAAACAAGAACTCGACAGCTACGGAATCGATCAATTTCAGAGTATCTCATCAAGTGGAAGAACTTACTCACTGAAGATTCTACATGAGAGGATGAGAATTTTGTACAAAAGAAACCAGAGCTACTCAAGTGTTAAGGACAACACTTTTTTGAAGGAGAGGGGCATGTTAGGTCCCTATATTACTAGTATAGTCCCTTATTATTGTTAGCGTAACCCCCTTATTGTTATTATTGTACCCTTGTAATCCCCATATTGTTATTATTGTGCCCTTAAATTATTATTGTTAGGTTAGCTAGGATTACATTGTGGCCCCATGGACTCCTATATATAGAAAGAAGGTTTTGTAATTTGAATCATCCAAGAATTTTTCATTCATGTAATTTATTGGATGTTTCCCCCTTGAAGTGGCTTATTTATAAGGTGTTGATATCTCTTTTCTTCTGTTTTTTGAGCTGGTTTCACAACAGTTTGAGAGATATTCATGTTTGAAGTTTGTAACCCTAGTTAGTGGGCTAAACCCCATGGGGTTGTGGCATGGGTCATTGAAAAGTCATAATTAATATTTTTTAAGCTCCTAAAATCCCTCCCACGTTCACTTGTTGAGGCCCCTCTGAACCTAAGCATTTATATAGATTTTGATCCTCATATCCTCCTTATGCAAGGGATTTCACCATCTGAAACAGGTCATCGTGGAATTTTCACTCTAAATTTTTTCTACGAAGGTTCAGAAGCTGAAATGTTTATGAGGCGAAGCCAAAATCCTGAGGAAGCTCCTTTGAAAATTTTAGATCAAGATGCACAATATTTTTGGAGATATGATCTGTGGAAGTCAGTGTTTTTGCAGGCTCCTGAAATTCATCTCAAAGAAGTGACCTTGGGAAAATCATCATAACTCTCTCTCTCTCTGAGTATTGGATTGGAATTTTTTAAAAATTGGCAGATAGTGCACATACTGTAGTTTTCACTCTATCACTTTCAGATCTGAATGAAGAAACAGTGACATGTGGAATGTCGTACAAGTTTTCCCTACTGAAGCAATCCATAATTAGGGCATTGTGAGAAATTGGGCATAACTCTCTCTTGAAGAATCCAAATTGGGTCATACCTATGGAATTGGAAAGAAGATTCGGAGTAATACTATAGGACCAAAAATTAGATATTGGGGATCTGAAATAATAGAGATACACTAGATTCAATATCGAGCTCCTAGAAGGCAAGAAAAAGCTAGATCATGTGTTATCAAGGGCTGCAAAGGACCAGAATTTCTATGGCAGCAAAGGAAAGTAAGGTGTAGCAAAGGGTAGCATGACAAGAGAGGCAACCAAGGTGCAAAACAACATCAAGAAGTTCATTACATGAAGTCTTGAAATGGGCAGCACTGCATACAGTCACTATAAAGGTATCATTGTACTAAGTCATTGTAAATACATTATTGTAAAAATTTTTCTAGTGTCTATCTACCAAGAGTTGAAGAGGTAGTGTCGGGAGGTCTAGGATCATCATTAGGTGGTTGTGTCATAGTTGGGGTTATAGTCTAGTGTGTCCTCTTCTTCTACATCATTCTATATCATTGTAAAGTGGACCATTTTCCCTGGTATGGGAGTCCATTCTTCTTTTATTATTCTATAGGGTTGTAGGGTGGTGCTAGGGTGAGTTGTAGCTCATTGGGTGTTGTGGCATCCATTCAGTTGACTATTGAAGAATCTCGAGTGTTGGAGCATCCATCCAGTGGGAGCTAGAGAAGAATGCTTTTCTAGATTCTAGGAAGTTGGAGCTTTATTTTCAATTGGAGTTGAATATTAAAGAATTATTAGAAAATCATTAGGTGGTTTTTCTCCCGGAGTGGGTTTCCACCTTAAAAACTGTGTGTATTTGTGTTCCTTTTGTTTGTTGCTATCATTGTACAAAAACAGATAATAATTGAAGATTAACTAATGATCTTATTGAAAGGAATACTGATTCACCACCCCTTTCAGTATTTCCAATAGACTTAACATGGTATCAGAGCCAACTCCCAAATTCAATATTTTGCATTGTAAATCATGTCAATTTCCTACGATTAAAATGTCCCTATGTTCTGCACTTTTTAGTAGTCTTCCATCTATTTCCAAATAACCTCTCTTTTCCATTCTTTACATTGGTCTGACTTGCCAGATTTGAATTGTCAACGTGTGTATCGAGTCTTAGCTTTTTGTTGTTCAATCTTCTAGTGTAGGGGGAATCTTCTCATACAGTGAGCATTGATATGGTTATGTGTTGAAGTTGTCTAGTGTTACTCTACACATTTGCTAGTCTTTAAGCATGGAGTGTTGAAACAATGTTAGGTTTTTGAATTGATTTGGAATATGTGCTACATTGAAAGTTCAAACCTTGCATTAATTTTGGTTGAAACTCCTGGAGATAAATTATTCAAATGTTAGTCCTTTGAGGCATTGATATTGTTGTGTATGGTTGATGTGGTGCAATATTGTGGTAATGATCTGCATTTTAGTGGTATGCACTACGACATGGTATGGTGGCTAAATCATTCGACCAAATCCCTCATCTACAGATTGAGATTATCTACGTTTTGAATGGTATCCTGCATTGTTTTATTTAAGTTTGAGTTGTGTGAATAAGCATTTGTAATGGTTAAAACTTCCACACTTGGTTAAGTTAACTAAACCTGCATTGAATATTGTTTTTTAAAGGGGCATTAAATAGTTTTTTGAAAACTTTGAATCATCATATGCATTGGAAATTCAATTCAATTATGTGTTAACATATACTTAAAGGTTGATATATGAATGTATGGCTCGTTGGTGCTCTAATATGTATGTTGGAAGTGCATATATTATCTTGAATACCCATATGAATTATGTACGTTGAATGTTATATGAAGTGAGTATGGTATATGGTATCATGGCATGTGAAGATATATGGTGAATATAAATGATGGGATATGAAATGTATTGAGTTCTTATGGTATTGACTATGTCTGGTTCCATTTTTTAAAAGTGTTGTGAGGGGCATGTAATGATATGTTATATGATACACATATTCCCATATGGTTTTTTGTTTAGGTAGCCATTAAATTATATAATAGTTAGTAAATGATGTATGGTTGAAGCTTATATAAATATGTAAAGTTGAGTTTTGGTAAATTTTTCCAGATATTTTTTATCAAAATTGTTGGTATAAGGATTTAGTCTATTAGAGTCCAACATATAAGTTTTTCAAGAATGAATTCACTCATATCCATAGTGGGAGTAGTTCTCGCTATCAAAGAAAACTATCATGAGTGGTCCAAGAAGATAAAATATACCTTAATTTTTAATGATGTATTGAAAATGGTTTCTGAAGGAGAAGGAGACAATGCACCTCAAAAGCCTACTTTAGATAAGGATCTTGAAATCTGGGAAAACAAAGAACAATAATGCCTCTGTCTTGATTACAGTGTCTGTAAATGAAGAGGTGAGTTTTCATATTTTTCCATTTTCAAATGCCTTTGAAGCCTTAAATAAGTTTAAATAATTGTATGACTCACACTATGAACTTGAAGTTGCTCAATTGATGATAAAATTGTTCAATATTGAGTTAAAAAATGATAACCCTCTTTCCTTAGCATAAGAAGTAAGATCCATTATGCATGGCATAAAAAAAACTAGTGTTGAACTAAATATTTCTTTCATAGCTTATTTCGAGGCATTATATCCCACTTATTCACATTATCTTGAGTCATTGCAAGCAAGTGGAAAAATTAAGAAGATTAGTTTTGACTCCCATGAAGCAAAGTTTGTTGAAAGAGAGAATGATTTTACGAAGAAGACAACTCAATTTTCTAAAGAAGTTGTGTGCCTTGCACATAAAGAGAAGAATCATGCATAAGATTCTTCTAGAGGAAGAAGTGACCGAAGAGGAAGAGGAAGGAAGAATTTTAGAGAAAGGGGGAGCAGACATTTCCAAAGAGAAAGGTATGATCTTCATTGCATACGATGCACTAGAGATGGACATGATGCTTCCACATGTGGTACACTTGTGGGACATAATGAAGCCGGAAAGAAATGAAAGAAAAGGTAAAACACCTCACAAAGAAAAGATAAAGCACACAGATATTGCTCATTATATTTTGGGTCCTTGGCACAATTGGAGTAGGCCGAAGACTTATTCAATGCTTCACTTACTTTATGGAAATATGATTGGTTGCTTGATTCAGGAGCAACTTGCCACATGAATTTCAAGAGAGATTTCTTTGAAGAAGTCACTGAAAATTTTGATGGAGAAGTATACTTTGCAGACAACTCAAAAATCAAGCCATTAGGGCTTGGAACTCAAGCCATCAGGGCTTGGTACCACAGGCTTAAAATTCCTGGTATTCCAAAATTTCTTCTACATGATGTTTTATACCTCCCAGAGTTGAGGAGAAACTTGTTCTCTTTGGTCCACATCTGCCAGCAAGGAAAATCCATTCACATATTTGATGGAAAATTTGAGGTCAGAAAAGCATCATATCACTCACTTGTCATGATGGGGATAAAAGAAGAAATACTTTTGAAGTTGCAAGGAACCTCTGCTCGTACACATAAATTCTCATATAGTTCTCACTATGATGAATGTAAATTTCCATCAAGTATTTTATGACATGCTAGATTTGGACACTTTAACTATGACATCCTTCGTTTGTTGAAGAAAAATGGTATTGTTGTTTTTCCTACAATTCCTAGGAAACTTAATCAATGTGATGCTTGTATCTTAGGAAATCACACCAAACAACCTTTTCATGATTCACATTCCAGAGAACATAGAAAACTTTAAGTCATTCATTTAGATTTATGTGGCCCAATGCTTGCTCCTTCTACAAATGGTAATAAATATATGATTACATTTATTGATGACTACACTAGAATGTGCTGGATTTATTTATTAAAGAACAAATATGATGCTTTTGAAATATTCAATAACTTTCATGCATGGATTGAAAATGGTGCACAATCTCATATTGTATTTATTCGCACTCATAATGTAAAAGAGTATACTTCAAATGAATTTGAAAACTATCTTTGCCAGCAAGGGATCAAACATCAAGTGCCTTATAATCCCCAACAGAACGGAGTAGCTAAAAGAATGAACAAGACAATCTTAAATATGGTATGTTCCGTGATGTTTTTCAAGAATGTTAAACTGATGTTTTGGGTTGATGCAGTTCTGTGTGTTGTGTATATAAAGAATAGGTTTCCATATAATGTTATCAAAAATAAGACTCCCTATTAAATGTGGTATAACCACATTCCTTCGATAAGGCATCTCAGGGTTTTTGGTTCCACCTTCTATTCCTTTATACCTAAGGGACAAAGAAACAAACTCGATGCAAGGAGTCGTAAGTGTATCTTCTTGGGGTACTCAAACACCTCTAAATAATACCATCTCTATGATGAAGTCAATAAGAAATTTATAATATCTAGATATGTGATCTTTCTTGAATCTTCCAAGGATGGAAATAATGTTGAGTGGCAGCTTTATCGCTTGGATAGATTCGTACATGCAAATTATTTTCAAGAATATGATAATGAGATTCCCCGCGAAAAAAGTAGCCATAACGACACTTTGAATTTGAGTGATGTGGTTGGAAGAATTGGGAGACTAAATATTGATTCAACCCCATATCAGTCAACTAAGAAGTTTGTGCCATCTCAGAAAGATCCTCCAAAATAAACAAATGATACAAAATCCTCCAGGAAAGTCCCCAGTACAGGAAAGTTCTTCCACTTGCTAAGATACTCTGAAATTGATCGTACTTGTCGAGTTCTTGTTTCTATGACTGCTTCATAACTTCTTTTAACGTCATGTTGATCTTCCGATTGTTTCATTAGATTCTGCACCAAAGTTGGTTTATCCTTTGAGAGTTGGAGAACTTGTTGTTGATGCTCGATGTGATCTTCCACTAATTTATCATCGACATTTGCTATTATTTGATCCTTCAAACCATCCAACTTAGCCTCCATTTCTGCTTTTAAACCATCTATTTCATCTTCAGTTGCTCTTCGTAAGATCGAAACTTGTTGCACTTGGTACCGTAATTTTGATATCTCATACTGCAACACTTCCTCTTCATGCATCATAGTATAGATTTTTGAGGGATTAATGGGTATGGAATTATTTTTAGGGACCATTTTATAATCCAATACTCATATCTATTATACAATATGCCCTTGCAATCAATTCAACTTGATTCTTCAAGACTTATGCAATTCAGAAAAACAAATACACACCTTTTACTTTCTTTCGAGGAGCTCGATATTGAAATTATATTATCTCTGTGATTTGTCTCTTCCTAGGATTGGATTCAGCCTTGGTGTCCTCCAGCTACTCATCTTTTTAATGCCACGGATGCGGCTTGATTTGGATTATCCAAGACAAAGTTGTGTCCAAATCTACTCCCACAATGACCTAATTACGGATTGGTTCGGTAGAGCGAAAATTTGTATGACTTGCCACGTGTCCTTTGTTTGTCCCTTTGTCTCTAAAATTGATATCCACGAAACTGAAGTGCCGGCCCGTAATTGCAACCACTTTTTGTGGCACTCCAATCAGATGGGAAGAGAGAGAGTTATTGAACGTTTCCCACGATCACCTCTTTGAGATGCAATTCAGGAGCCTGAAAAAGCACTACCTTCCACAGATCATATCTCCAAAAATATTGCAAACCAAGCTCTGAAATGTTTTGAAGAATTTCCCCAGGATTTCAGCTTTGCACCATACATATGAGGGGAATATAATACCCGAACCTTCGTAGAAAAAAAAAAAAAAATTATAAACGCAAATGCCACGATGAGCTGTTTAGGAGCACAAGAAAAAGAACACGACTTCCACGGATTATATCTCAGAAAATGTTGCGAACCAATCTCTGAAATATTTATACACAAGCTTCCTCAATATTTCCAGCTTCGCACCCTAAAATTACAAACTTACGAAACTTCGTGAAAAAAAGTTATCAAGCGAAAATTCACGATATTTTGTTTGGAACGGTGAAACCTAGAATCCAAAAGCTGCGATACCAAATGTTGTGTAACCAGCTCCAAAAATAGAAGAAAAAGATATCAACGCCTTAGAAATAAGCCACTTCGAGGGGGCAACTTCCAATACATTACATAAATGAACAATTCTTGGATGCTACAATTTACAAAACCTCCTTTCTATATATAGGAGTCCATGGGGCCATAATGTAATCCTAGTGGGCCACAATGTAATCCTAGCCGACCTAAAAATAATAATTTAAGGGCACAATAATAACAATATGGGGGTTACAGGGGTACAATAATAACAATAAGGGGGGCTACACTAACATAATAAGGGGCTACATTATTAATATAGGGACTTAACAGAAAAACATTTGGAAATGTTCATCCTCATGAGGTTCGAAAACAGTAACAAGAAGCTCAATTTGATATAATGGAGGTGATGTATATTATCTTGATTCACTTGTTGATATGGATGTTTCTTATGATTTTGAACTGAATTTTTCTACATATTTCGAAACAAATTCCTTAAGATAAGTTGCTTCTAATGATGAATGGAAATAAGTGATGCAAAAAGAATATGATGCTTTGATAAATTATGTCACCTAGAAGCTAGTTGATCCTCCATTGGGAGTAAAACCAATAGGCTACAAGTGGGTCTTCAAGAACAAGTATAAAGCAGATGGCTCACTTAACAAGCACAAAGCCAGGGTTGTGGAAAAATGTTTTGCGTAGAAGGAAGGGGTCGATTTGAGGAGAATCTTTCTCCCAAAAAAAAAATGAGCTACCATCTGGACACTCTTTGCCTTGGTAGCCTAGAATGGTTGGAAAGTACATCAAATGAATGTAAGCACTTCCTTCTTCAATGGATATTCAAAAGAGAATGTTATTATGTCCCAACTAGAAGGATTTTTGTGAATGGTGAGGAATACAAAGTATGCAAGCTTGTAAAATCCTTGTATGGCCTCAAGAAAGAACCACGAGCTTGGTACGAGAAATTAACTCAACATCTTATAAAACTCAATTTTAGACATTATGATCTTGATGATGCAAATTTGCTTGTCAGTAAAGTTGGAAAAACAATTGTATATGTTGTGGTGTATGTACATGATATTCTTATAACAAAGAATAATGAGAACTACATTGCATACACAAAGAAGGAACCGAGGAAAGGTTTAAAATGACATATTTGGTCTATGTTCACTACTATATTGGTATTGAAGTAACCCAACATATGTTTATATTAGTCTCTTAGAAGAAGCTCATTGGAGATATGTTGAACAAGTTTGGAATGGTTATATGAAATCCTTTGTTAGGTCCCTATATTACTAGTATAGTCCCTTATTGTTGCTAGTGTAACTCCCTTATTGTTATTGTTGTACCCCTGTAACCCCCATATTTTTATTATTGTGCCCTTACATTATTATTGTTAGGTCGGCTAGGATTACATTGTGGCCCCACTAGGATTATATTGTGGCCCCATGGACTCCTATATATAGAAGGAGGTTTTGTTCATTTGAATCATCCAAGAATTGTTCATTTATGTAATGTATTGGAGGTTTCCCCCTCGAAGTGGCTCATTTCTAAGGCATTGATCTCTCTTCTCTTCTATTTTTGGAGCTACTTTCATAACATTTGATATCAGAGCTTTGGATTCTAGGGTTTTGCTACTCCAAACAGGTCATCGTGGCATTTTCGATATAACTTGTTTTCTACGAAGGTTTAGAAGCTGAAATTTTTACAAAGTGATCTGAAAGCCTAAGGAACGTCGTGGAAAAATTTCAGATCTTGGTTCAAAATATTTTCAGAGATATTATCTGTGCAAGTTAGGGTTTTTTACAGGCTCCTGAATTTAACCTAAACATGTCATCGTGGAATTTTTTCTATAAATTTTTTTATACGAGGGTTCAGAAGCTGAAATTTTCATAGAGCGAAGCCGAAATCCTAAGGAACACCGTGGAAATATTTCAGATCTTGATTCACAATATTTCCAGAGATAGGGTCTGTGGAAGTTAGGGATTTTTCAGGCTCCTGAATTTCATCTCAAAGAGGTGACCATGGGAAAATTGTCATAACTCTCTCTTTGAGCATTGGATAGGAATTCTGTAAAAAGTGTCCATACGTACATAGACCATAGTTTCTTTTATATCAATTTCAGAGTTGAAGGAGGAAACAGTGACATGTGGAAATTCATACAAGTTCACTCTACTAAACCAGTCCATAGTTAGGTCATCGTAGGAGATTGGGCATAACTTTGTCTTCAAGAATCAAAATCAGGTCAGACCTGTGACGTTAGAAAGACGATTTAGAGGGCTAATTTAGGGCCTAATTTCATATATTGAAGATCTAAAATCATAGAGATAATTCAGTTTCAATATCGAGCTCCTCAAAATCAAGAAAAAGGTGTGTGTTTTTTTTTTAAAATTGCATAAGTCTTGTTTGAAGAGTCAGTTTTAAGTGATTCCAAAGGCCTATTGAGCATATATATCAGTATTGGGTTATAAAATTCCTCCTAAAAAGAATTCAACACCCATTAAGCCCTCATAGTACTCTACTATGACTCATGAAGATGAATAATTGCAACACGATCTATCAAAATTACAAGAGCAAGTGCACCAAATTTCGCTCTCGCAATGAACAACAAAAATGCAATGGAAGTTTTGAAGAAATACGTGGAAGCGAATATGGATGGTTTGAAGATGATATGGATGGTTTGAAGAAAGGCGTGGAAGCTAAGATGGATGAGATGGAAGTTGGCATGGAAGCTAAGATGGATGACATGGAAGCTAATATCGATGAAAAAATGGAAAACATGAAGAATGATCTAAAAGTAGACATCGAAGGTTTGACAAAGTTGATACAAAAAATGTTTCATAATGAAGAAAAGATATTAGAGGAACCTCATGATGAGAACAAAATAAATTTTAATCGTGATTTCATAAACTCTAATGTTGGATGGAAGAACCACCATATTCCAAACATGGATATGAGGAAGTTTTATGGCAAGGATCCTGTAACATGGATGCAAACAACAAATGGAGCAATATTTTGATCTCCATAATGTGCAAAACATACAAAAGGTACGCATTGAAACTTTACATTTAGAAAAAAATACATTTGTATAGTATTGATGGCTTTGCTCCCATAAAAAAATTGTCACTTGGTCAATTTTTACGGAGGAAATGATAACACAGTATGAGGATACAAAGAGACACCTTCTTTAGCCAAATGATAAACCTCAAACAAAAGGATTTAGTGGGGGAGCACATTGAGGACTTCCAAAAAATGAATATAAGGGTAACTAATATTCTAGAGGAACACAGGATTGATCTCTTCATAGGTCCTTTAAAAGATAACATCCAACATGAAGTTCATGTTTTGGAACCTGATTCATTGGAGAAGGCATTCAGGTTGGCAAGAAAAATTGAATGTAAAATTATGGCAACAAGGAAGCCTACCACTCACATCTATAAATATGGAAGTATTGCTACTACTAGACTTCCACAACCTACAAGGTTGACACCACAACAATTGAAAGAAAAAAGAGAAAAAGGGCATTTCTACAGTTGTGATAGAAAATACACGAAAGATCATAAGTGTGCTGAGAAGATATTATTATTTTAACAAGAAACTTCAAAAGAAGAGGATATACACCAAGAACCAACCGTAGAAGAAGAAGAAATGAGTTCAACCATATTGTGGAATGCAATGGTAGGAATTACCACTCCTCAAACCCTCAAGATAGAAGGAAATATCAAGAAGAAAAAGGTAATAGTGTTGATTGATTCAGGTAGTACCCATAATTTTATTCATTATAAGGTAGCCAAGGAATTGAATTGTTTTCTATACCTAGCACCAGAATGTCAAGTGATGCGTGAAAATGGAGGAACTATAAATTTCTCTGGAAAATGCCATAATATCAAGCTAGCCATGCGGGAGTATGTAATGAATATTCCAATCCTTTCCATTCCAATGGGAGGTGTTGATGTTGTACTAGGAGTACAATGGTTACAATATTTGGGGACGATAGATTTTAATTTTCAAGAACTTTTCTTGAATTTTTTTCGGAAGGAAAGTAAATCGAATTACGGGGTATCCCAAGGAAGCCAAGAAAGATAATAAGCTCTAATGTCATGACAAAGCTTCTGAAGAAAGAACAACGAGGGGTAATTGCACAATTATGCTCACTAGAAGTTCCAACATCAAAATCATCTATTTCTCTAGATCTGCAAAAAGTCTTGGACAATCTTCCAAGGTTTTTGAAACTCCCAAAGGACTCCCACCTATTCGTGATCATGATCATGCTATTCATTTGATTCCAGGAATTTTTCATCCAAACATTAGGCCTTATAGATATCCTTATGTCCAAAAGAGTGAAATTGAACGTATGATTGCAGAAATCCTAGAGGCTGATATAATTCAACCTAGTCAAATTTCTTTCTCTACTCCAGTAGTATTGGTGCACAAGAAGGATGGATCATGGCGCATGTGCCCAGATTATAGGGAGCTCAATAATATCACTATTCAATATCAATTTCCCATTCCTGTGATTGATGAATTACATGGAGAAATTTATTTTACTAAGTTGGATCTTCATTCAGGATATCATCAAATTAGAATGAAGACTGAAGATATTCCGAAAACAACATTTTGAACTCATGATGGTCATTATGAATTTTTTTTCATGCCTTTTGGCCTTACCAATGCACCTTCTACATTTCAAGGGTTGATGAATTCCATTTTCAAACCCTTCCTTAGAAAATTTTTGCTAGTATTTTTTTATGATATACTAATCTACAACAGGTCTTGGAAGGATCATGTTCAACATGTTGACAGGGTGCTCAAACTACTTGAAGAGAAAAAATTATATGCAAAAACATCAAAATGTTTCTTTGGAGTACAAGAGGTGGAATATCTGGGTCATATTGTATCTCAGAAGGGTGTTAAAGTAGACCCTAACAAAATTAAAGCTTTTAAGAAATGGAAAGTCCCCACAACCATAAAGCAGTTGTGTGGATTTATCAGGTTAGCAGTTTATTATCGCAAGTTTGTTAAGAATTATGGGAGAATAGCATCATCTCTAACAACATTATTGAAGAAAGATGAATTTTCATGGACTCCTGAAGCAACTAAGGCATTTGAACATCTTAAAGAGGCAATGTGCCTAGCACCAGTATTATCCATGCCAGACTTTAAAAAAATATTTATTGTGCAATGTGATGCCTCACGAAATGGAATTGGTGTTGTTTTAATGCAAGAAGGAAGACCCATTGCTTTTGAAAGTCGTCCAATCAAAGGAAAGTATTTACAAAAGGCTATTTATGAGAAGGAAATGTTGGCAATACTACACTTCAAAATGGTGACCTTACCTAATGGGAAGACACTTCAAGGTAAAAACTGATCATGATAGTCTTAAACACTTTTTGGAACAAAGACTATCTTCAGAAGAGTAGCAAAAATTGGTCACAAAGATGTTGGCTTATGACTTTGAAATCATCCACAAAAAAGGGAAGCTAAATGTTGTTGTAGATGCACTCTCAAGAAAGGATGAAGAGATGGAAGCATTGCTTTGTGCCATTTCTATTATCCAACCAGATTGGATAACTGAAGCAAGGGATGAATGGAAGAAGGACGAAGAAGTGTGGACTCTCATTCAAAATTTGCAGCAAGATCCTAGTACATATGATACATTTAGTTTGAAAAATGATTCCTTATGGGATGAAGATCGCTTATATATTTGCAATAATTCCCAACTAAAACAAAATATTCTTTTGGAATTGCATACTTTTCCTTTAGGAGGACACTCAGGATTTAAAAAAAATTACCACAGGGTGAAGAAAGAATTTTTTTTGGGATCGCATTAAATTGGATATTCAAAAGTTTTTGGCAGAATGTTTGGTTTGCCAGCAAATAAAGTTGAGACAATTAAGACCCTAGGTCTTCTACAACATTTACCCATTCCAAGTCAAAGTTGGGAGGAGATTTCAATGGATTTTATCACAAGTTTACCTAAGTCCGAAGGAAAGAGTGTCATCATGGTGGTAGTTGATAGACTTACCAAGTATTTACACTTTTGTGAAATATCTCATCCATTTAAAGCAAGTACATTTGCTACTGGATTTATCGAAACAATTTAAAAGATACATGGAAACCCAAAGATTATTGTTGGTGAAAGAGATCCCATTTTTACAGGAAATTTTTGGACGGAATTATTTCCTTGTTTTGGTACTCAACTAGCTCATAGCTCATATTATCATCCTCAATCCGATGGTCAAACTGAGATAGTGAATAAATGTTTGGAAGGATATCTTCATTGTTTTGTATCTGATAAGCAAGAAAAATGGGTCAAGTGGTTACCTCTCACTGAATGGTGGTATAACACTTCCTTCCATACTGCAGCAAAAATGACCCCATTTATGGAACTTTATGGATATCATCCACCGTCCATCACATCTTCTTTAAGGGAAAATTTAGGGTTCAAGCAGTGGAAGATCACATCGAGCATCAACAAGAAGTTCTCCAACTCTTAAAGGATAACCTAAATTTGGCACAAAATTGAATGAAACAATAGCCAGATCAACATTGCAGTGAGAGAATTTTTGATGTAGGAGACTGGGTATTTTTACGGCTACAACCATACAAAAAAATGTCCCTCAAGAAAGCTAATAAGGATAATAAATTATCACGAAAGTACTATGGTCCTTACAAGGTGTTGCAAAAGATTGGTACTATGGAATAGAAATTGGAGCTTCATGCTTCTTCGCGAGTGCATCCAATTTTCCATGTTTCATGCTTAAAGAAGGTTATAGGGGACAAAATTTCAATTCAAACAATATTGCTAGAAATTGATGAAGAAGTAAAAACCATATTGGAACCTAAAGAAGTCATGGAAATAGGAACTCAAAAGCTACAAAATCGATCAATTTCAGAGTATCTCATCAAATGGAAGAACTTACCCATTGAGGATTCTACATGGGAGGATCATAATTTTATACAGAAGCACCCATAGATACTCAAGTGTTGAGGACAACACTTTTTTGAAGGAGAGGATCATGTTAGGTCCCTATATTACTAGTATAGTCCCTTCTTGTTGCTAGTATAACCCCCTTATTATTATTATTGTACCCCTGTAACACCCATATTGTTATTATTGTTCCCTTGCATTATTATTGTTAGGTCGGCTAGGATTACATTGTGGCCCCATGGACTCCTATATATAGAAAGGAGGTTTGGTCATTTGAATCATCCAAGAATTGTTCATTTATGTAATGTATTGGAGGTTTCCCCGTCGAAGTGGCTGATTTCTAAGGTGTTGATATCTCTTCTCTTCTATTTTTGGATCTGGTTTCATAACATCCTTTGAATACTCCAATGGAATAGAAATTAAATCTGACATCCACTGAAGGAAAATAATTTGAGGATGCATAAAAGTATAGACAACTCATATGAAGTCTCAACTATCTGACTACTACTAGACGAGATATTTCATTTCATGTTGGAATCCTCTCCAGGTTTATGAAAAAAACTTGTGATGCCCATTGGTCTGCTACAAAAAGAGTTCTAAAGTACTTGAATGGAACTAAATACTTTCGACTCAAGTATACATAGGTGGGTGACTTCAACATGGTTGGATACTCTGATTCAGATTTCGATGGCGATAAAGAAACTGTTGGGTATGTGTTATATTATTTCCATGACTAGTCATACGCAGGGGGGTGCAATAGCCCCCTTGTACATTGTGGCGGGCACAGCAGGGGGGATCACAAGGGACCTCAAGAAAAAAAAAATTGGTCCTTATATTTCGGTGGGCAGACCTGCCCATGGTTTTGGGGCATGATGGTTTTCGGCCCCTAGTATTTTTGTAGATCCGGTCAAGGGAACTACGGTTATGTTCTAATCCAGGGTTAATGGATTGGGGTTTATGTATGATTCGGCATGTATATATATGTGTTGTAACGTTAAAAGGAATATAATGAAAAATCAAGCTGGTCGTCCCGATTTGGGATCCAGGGGAAATCTCTTTGTATATCTATTTTATGTTTTATTCTCTTGCTATTGTTTATTTTATGTTTTTAAGATTCATTCGCAGATAATTTTTGTACAGGGTTAAAACCTACATTTGGTATCAAAGTTTTTTCGGCTTCAAGGGGATGCCTTTGCTGCTGAGGGGTTTTTTGCTTGGGCCTGAGCTAGACCTTATTCAGTGTGAGATCTTCGGGATCGATTGTTGTGGTGAAAGAAGATGGCAAGCGGCGCGAAGATAAATATCAAGAAATTTAATGGTTAGAGTTTTGAGTTGTGGAAGCTCAATATGGAGGATCTGCTGGTGGATAAGGATCAGTAGATCGAGGTAGATCTGGGTACTAAACCAACGAAAATTTTAGATGAAGACTGGAAGAAGCTAGATCGGAAGGCAAAGAGCACAATACGGTTGTGTGTCTTAGATTTAGTATTGTTGAATGTATCTGGGGAAGCTACGACGAAGACCTTGTGGGACAAGCTAGGGACTTTGTATCAATCTAAGTCTCTAATGAATAAATTTTTCGTGCGAAAAAATTTGTATAACATGAGGATGAAGGATGGAGACTCGGTGATAGAGCATCTGAATGACTTCAATACTATGGTAAGACAACTATCATCTGTTGATATTAAAATCTCATATGAAGATAAGTGCATCAGTTTATTGTGTTCTCTACCAGATTCGTGGGACAGTCTAGTTATTGCAATAGGTAGCAATACAAATACCTTGAATTTTGATGACATTGTCTCAACCTTGTTGTCGAAGGAAATGAGACGGAGAAATATGGAGGGTTAGAATGGAGATGGCTTATATGTACGAGGAAGGTCCCAGAACAAAAAAAATAATAAGGTTTTGAGTGGGAGATCTAAATCTAGAGGGAGATCTAAATCTCCTGGAAAGTTTGTAAAGGTGTCCTGGAAATGTGGAAAGCAAGGGCACTAAAAAAAGGACTGCAGATCTCAAGCTCCTGAGAAAGGAAAGGGATCTAATGATGCTCCTTTTGCAGAGCAAAAAACCACCTTAGATGAAGGTGGGGATGTGTATTTGGCTTCTCCTACAAATACACATGTAGATCACGAGTCATGGTTGATTTACTCGGGTGCATCCTTTCACTTCACTCCCCATAGGGAGTGGTTATACGAGTATGAGAAATATGATGGCAGTGATGTCTTATTAGGGGATGATAGGAAGGCCAGAATCATTGGACGTGGAAAATTTAAGATGAAGCTACAAGGTGGAAGGATTAGAACACTTCCTGGTGTTCTACACATTCCTTCATTGGCCAGAAATCTGATTTCTATAAGCAAGATGAATGATGCAAGTGTAAAAAGAGTGTTCGAGAAAGATACCTGTAAGGTGGTTTAGAGAGCACTGGTATTAATGCGGGGAGTTTAGATTAGAACTCTATACAAGCTTCAGGGAAGCACTATTATTGATGGGTGCAACAGTTTTGTGGTTCTCAAAAGCGGAGTGGAAAGCCTAGCGGTCCCTACAGAAAAGACTACGCTATGGCATTTAAGGATTGGACATATTGGAGAGAAGGGCCTTTGGATACTGCATGAAAATGGTATGGTAGAAGGTATGTCTAATAGCTCTTTGGATTTTTATTTCTGTGAACATTGTGTATATGGGAAGCATAATTGGGTGAGTTTTCCTTCTGGTGCTAAGAGGGTGAACAAGATATTAGAGCTTGTGCACAATGATGTGTTTGGACTTATGTCGGTTCCATCACTGGGTAATTCTGTGTACTATGTCTCATTCATAGATGACTTCTCAAGGAATACATGGATATATTTCTTAAGGAAGAAATCTGAAGTCTTTGACAGATTTAAAGAATTTAAGGCTCTGGTGGAAAACCAGACAAAGAAGAAGATAAAGGTGCTGAGGAAAGATAATGGTGGGGAGTTCTTCAAGAAGGAATTTGAAAAGTTCTATAAGAAGTGTGGTATAACATGGTAGAAGACTACTCCATACACACCTCAGCAAAACGGAGTTGTAGAAAGAATGTACAGAATGCTGATGGAAAAGGTAAGAAGCATGCTCAGTGGTACCGGGTTAGGACAAGAATTCTGGGTAGAGGAAGTGGAGAATGCATGTTACTTGGTTAACAGATCACCTTCATCAGCGTTGGAGGATAAGACTCCACATTAGGTATGGACTGGTAAGAAACCCTCTCTTTCACATCTAAGGATATTTGGATGTGATGCATATGTATATGTTCCAAAGGAGAAAAGGACCAAGCTGGATAATGAATTTGAAAGGTGCATCTTTATTGGGTATAAGGATGGTTTACAGGGTTACAAGATTTGGAACTCGGAAACAAGGAAGGTTTTGTATAGCCGAGATGTGGATTTTAGAGAGGTGAAATATGTTGTTAAACATGAATTCCTACCAAAGGAACCTGAGAAGATAGAGTTTGAGCTAAAGGAGGATGAATTAGACCCTACAACAGAAGAAGACTTAGAAGAGGAAGAGCCACAAAATCCAGCTGTGAGAAGATCAGTTTGGGAAAGAAGAAAACCAGAAAGGTATAATCCATCTACTTTCTGTTCAAATTTTTCTTTAACTATAACTGATGATGATCACAGAACCGTCAGGGAGGCAATTGAGTCAGAGGATGGAAAACTCTAGAAGGATGCCATGGTTGATGAAATGGCATCCTTGCATAAAAATTAGGCATGGGATTTGGTGGAGTTGTCAGCTGGAAGGAAGCCCATCGAGTGAAAATGGGTGTTTAAGAAGAAGATGAATGTAGAAGGCAAGGTGGAGAAATAAAAATCTCGGTTGGTAGTAAAAGGTTATTCCTAGGTGTCGGGAATTGATTTTGGTGATATTTTTTCTCCTGTTGCCAAAGCTACTTCTATTAGATTACTTTTATCTGCTATTGTTGCATTTGACTTTGAGGTAGAATAGATGGATGTGAAAACAACATTTATTCACAGGGATCTGGAAGAGGAGATCTACATGAAACAACTTGAAGGATTTATGGTGAAGGGGAAGAAAGAACTAGTATGCATGTTAAAGAAGTCTCTGTATGGGTTAAAACAGTCACCAAGGAGGTGGTATTAGAAATTTGATACCTATATACGGGGACTTGGCTTCATGAGAAGCAAGGAGGATCACTGTGTTTATTTTAAATTAATTTGTGCCCATAATATTTATTTGGTCTTGTATGTGGATGATATATTGTTGATTGGAAATGACAAAGAAATTATCCAAGATTTAAAGACCCAACTATTCTCTAAATTTGACATGAAGGATCTTGCTGCTGCAAACTATATTTTTGGCATGGAAATTAAGAGAGATCGGGAAAAGACGAAGCTCTGGTTAAACTAGAGGAAGTATGTCAAGACTATATTGCAGAGGTTCAATATGCAGGAGAGTAAACTAGTGAATGTTCTGATTCCTATAGGTACAAAGCTGTCTGCTGAACAGTGTCCCAAGACACAAGAAGAAGAGGAGGATATGTCACGTGTTCCATATGAAAGTGCATAGCCTGATGTATGCAATGGTCTGTACTAGACCAGACATTGCACATGTAGTGGGAGTATTGAGCGGGTTTATGTCCAACCCAGGGAAGGAGCATTGGACAGCAATGAAGTGGGTTTTCAGATATTTTCATGGCACTAGTGATTATGGCTTGTGCTACCAGGGAAGACTAGGATTGGAAATAGTGTTGGACATTCATGGTTTTTTGATGCAGACTGGGCTGGAGATCTGGACCAAAGAAGATCTACAAGTGGGTATGTGTTTAGCCTATTTGGAGGTGCAATCAGTTAGATGAGTAAAAGACAGTTTGTAGTGTCTCTTTCAATTAGAGAGGCAGAATACATAGCAGCTACTCATGCAAGAAAAGAAGCAGTTTGGCTTTAGATATTGTGTCCAAGTATGGCGTTGGTGCAGCAAGCTATAAGGATAGACTATGATAGCCAAAGTGCAATTTTCTTTGCTAAGAACCATTCTTATCATTCAAAGAAAAAGCACATTGATGTTCAATATCACTTTGTGAGAGACATGGTTGAGGCAAAAAAGGTGTTGCTGGTAAAGGTGTACACCTTGAATAATGTTCCATATGCATTGACGAAGTCTATGAGCACTCAGAAGTTCTCTTGGTGTAGAGAAACAATGGGTGTTGCAGAGCTGGGCTAATGACTAAGCTCTCCTTATTTTTCCGTGGGCGGACCTGCCCATGGTTTTGTGCATGGGTTTGCACATGGTTTTTGGGCATGATGATTTTCGACCCCTGGTATTTTGTAGATACGATCAAGGGAACTACGGTTATGTTCTAATACAAGGTTAATGGATTGGGGTTTATGTATGCTTCGACATGTATATATATGTGTGTTGTAACACTAAAATAAATATAATGAAAAATCAAGCTGGTCATCCCAATTTGGGATCCAGGGGAAAATCTCTGTGTATATCTGTTTTATGTTTTATGCTCTCGCTATTATTTATTTTCTGTTTTTAAGATTTGTTTGCAGACAATTTCTGTACAGGGTAAAAACCTATAGAAACTAGGGTTTCTACTTCAGGTTATGCTATGATTCTTGGATTAGGAGTTGTCTCCGGGAGGTCATGCAAAGAGTCAGTTCCAGTAGTTTCCATAACTAAGGTAGAATATGTGGCAGAAAATGAAGCAACAAAGGAAATTGTGTGGCTCACGAAAATTCTTGAAGATTTGTAGGAGAAAAATGTACATTCAAATCCTCTTTTGATTAACAACACTACTACAATAAAATTTTTCAAGAACCCAAATTCCATTTATTGAACGAATCATATCAATTTAAAATACCATTTGATTCAACATCATGTTGAGGCCAAAAAAATCCACCTACGACATTGTTCCACAAATGAGCCTATTTTAGACATATTCACAAAATATCTTGGAAGAAAAAAGTTTGAAATATTTAGAATGATACTTGGACTCACCAAAATCCCTTCAGATTAAGGGGGGAATGTTGACACCTAATTTTTTGGATTAGGTAAATGCATGTAAATATTGTAAATTAAAAAATAAATGGAATTGGAAGATGGAGAGACATTGAGAGATGAAACCTAGTAGTATCCCTCTCCATGTATATATACATGTTCTATATAAATGCAAATAATCAATTCATTCATTGTTACTCTTGTCTTGATAATACACACAGACACACACACACACACTCACTCACAAAAAAACAAAAAAGTTCATGTAGTCTTCAAGTCATGGGATATGACAAGTTTCTATTAATTAGGTGACTGAATTTTATTCCTTTTACCTAATAATTACCTACCTACATGTTGATGTGGTTGAATTCACCACTTACATTATTAAGCATATCTATCTAGTATGAGGCCCTAACTAGGCTTCATGTCATTTGGGGTGAGAGTCTCATCTGGTTTTTTTCCCCACCTACAATCTTATGCTTAATTCCAGATATGAAAGGGAAACATAATTCATATATGAAAGGGAAACATAATTCAAGTCCTTGATGGAATGAAAGTAAAATAGTGTTTAATGAAAATAATTTGAATGAATTTGTATAGGGATTGTTCTTCCATATTGATCATAAACACGTATTTAAAAGAAAGAGTGAAAGAAATATATAATTAAGATAAATGAAAACTAAAAGTATACTTCTTATTAATTGTGAAACAATGAACAATAAGAAACCAACATAAACATATGAAAATATCAAAAATAAATTATTGTATTGACAAGAGTTTACAACTAACAAAATAGTTCATTAACTTTCCATAGATATACAACAATCATATATTAATGAAAACAATAAGGAATTTTTTTTTAGTAACACATGGTAATATAGTCCTTTCCATGGTAATTTGGGCTTCTAAATATTGTAGAAGAGCATTCAATGAAAAAAATTAAAGTGTCTTAAGAAATCCCAATAGTGGGAATGCATAAGTTCAAAACTAGTCCTCAAGGTGATTACAAACTTTTCCCTTTAAGAAATCCTCCTAGAGTCGAAAAACTAAGATCCATTTATCCTTATTAGAGAATTATATTAATACAAAAGTGACTTGAATTTTCACCTACCCTCATCTCTAATTTCTAATCCACTTTATTTTATATTTTCATTTTAAATTTACATAATTACTTAAAATTCCCAAAATGAATTTTTGAATAAAATAAACATATAACTTGAGCCCAAACACAAAATTGATAATCCTTTCACCTAGACTTGTAATTATTGGTTCACATGAGCGTTCCAAGCCTTATAATATGTTGCAATGGATATAAATTTTCTCAAAATTAAGCATTCATTGATGACTTTTTATTCATGTGTATTTGGTACTATTTTCTTGAAGCTAGGATCTAGTGAAATAATGAAGTGAGCATGGTATAAAATTTAGTGGGATCTGTCATATTTGGTTCCCATTCTTCTTTGGTTGGTTTGTATCCTATTCCATGAATGTAACTTTCCTTGCAAGAATCATTTCATGTATTTCACCTTCAATATCCTTCTCATATCTCACTTCTCCTTGGGCTCTAATGGAGAGTAACCCATGAGATTTTACTAGTGTCTCCTTCATAAGGTGATGTTGTTGATAGGTGTTAAAGGTTCTTAACACATACTTTTAAATATTTTCCTATGATTCAATGTCATGTATGATTGAATTCATATATCTTTCCCAACTGAGCTCATATTTTCTCGACAATATCTCAAGAGAATCAAGGTATTCCATACTCCATGCATGCATCAAATAAATGGCTGAGAAAGTGTCTTTGACTTGTATAAATTTCTATTTAGTTTTATTTTGAACTGAAGTGGGTACAAAAATCACCTTTTGGAGTTTCCTAAGTTCTCAGTATATTTTCTTCACGATGTCCTCAAGTGATTTATTTATTTCCAATGTTGCACTATGATAATATCTATTGTAAATGCTTGAAGTATATAAAACATGGATTTATTTCTACAACCTTTCAATGTCTTGGTGGTATTTTGATTTGTATGAGATATTAATGTAAATGTTCCTGAGGTTGTATAAATTTCTAGTGTTAAATTTGAGTTTTATGAGATTTTATGTTAAATTCTTATACACATAAAGCATGAAATTAAACTCTAAAATAACAAAAAACAAGAGACAAATAAACCATAAAAATAACCACAAAACATCAAGTGATGAAAAATTTCACCTCTCTTGGGCTATGTCTCCTAGTCCATATTCTAATGGCTTGGCGCTAAATCATTTTGATAAAAAATGGTGGTTACCTGAATTTACAGTGCTCCACTGGCTTCAAAACGTATTCCATTAGCTTCAGAACTGTAAAAATTTCCTGTCTAGCCTCTTTCTGCTCCCAAATTGGTCAAAAATGAAGAAGTTATGAGTTACCCTAGCTTTACTACTAGTCACTCTACAAATTCCCCAAAATATGAAATCGTTCCACAATTTCTCCTTCAATTCCGCTAATGGAGAACCAAATTGGCAGTTTTTTCTGCACAAATTGTGGGATAGTTAAAAAGTGCAACAAGGCTTAAGGTCTGAATTTTTAATTAATAAAAAATAATAGAACGGGGTCATGCCCACGGTTCTGAGCCAAAAGTTGCATGGTATATATAGGGGGGTCGGGGGTAAGCCCTGGCCCCTTACCCCATAACATCCATCGCCATAACATTTAAATAATGTTTGGTTCATATGGTTTAATAATAACCATGGTAGGCAATATGGTTAGAGCGCTACGTTTTTTTTTACGAGATCAACAGTTCAAATCAAGTCAAGGTTAATTCAGACTTCAAACAAATTTTTGGTGGCCCTCGTGCTGCTACGTAGTGGCTTCCGGTTTGGCCACGTGGCAGCATGTGGTTAGCCACCATCCAACCAATGAAATTCCCCACACCATCACCATTCAGGGCCTTCCACATGTCAGGTTGTGGTAGGCCCAAAAAAAATATTTTAGACAATCAAAAGAGGCTAGGTGGCAGCCTGCCATTGGCCAAAAATTTTCCAGGTCAGCTGTCATTTTCGCAAAATTTTCCTCTTGGGAAAATGAACATAGCTCATTTTCAGGAGCATATAGTGTTGTTTTTCCATGAAAAAATTTGTGTTTGATTTATAATTATGAGATATACACGTTCGTTCAGGTTCCAAACCATTCCGACAACTTTTGTTTTTAAGATATTTTTGAGCAACTAATAACTCCTCCCTACAGGAAAATTTTGGACCCCAAAATCTCTTTTTATTACTAAAAATTTGGATTAGGGTACAACCCCCTCACCCTTATAGTCTCAATCCACTACAATTTTCCTAAATTCAACAATTTGAGCTTTTCATGAAAACTGATATTTTCCCTTGATTCTAGAGACCCTGTCTTGTTGTTGTAGATACCATATTGCTGCAATTTCCCAAAATTTGCAGAAAAAAATATTTTCCTTGAAGAAAAAAACATTTTCCCTCCTCGGTTTTCAATCAAAGGAAACCTAAACAACTTAAAATTTTCCTCACCTTGATCTCCATTGACATGAAGATGTTTAGCATATCTTGCCTTGTTCTTGGCTCGACTCTTGATGAAATGTGATCGCCATCTCCATGAAACATCCCATTTAAAATAAAATACTTTATGAAACCCATAATAAGAAATTTTGAACCCAATGCCCTATTTATCAAATTGTTTTGATGCTTGTTGTTTGACCTTTGCACTCTCTTGCACTGGCATCTTGTTCACATCACTGCTCAACAATGATGCATGCTGATGCAATTTTACCTCATCTTGTTGACCTATTTTTGGAGGAAACATGTTAGACACTTGAAACATCTTATCACAAAAATAAGAAACCTCATTGAAATCAGAATTTTCATTTGATGCTTCACCTTGAAAGGCCTCATTCACAACATCTTCATGCTTTAATGTTAACAAAGAATTTTTTTTACTAGCATTCATAATTCTCTTCATTTTTCCAACATGCATAAGAGAAAAAATCATCTTATTACTATGTGCTCTAACAATGCATTCAATTCCATTCTTGAAAAATTGATACTTATTCTCATGGTGATGAAATATTTCTCTCCCATTAGAAAGGTATGGGCTACCCAAAACAATACCAAAAATATCAAACAGAGCAACATCAAGTTGAAATTCATCAAGAAAGTTTGCAGTGATTCCAAATCTAAGTATGCACTTCCTCGTCACCTGAAATTTTTCATTCTTACATATACAACCTAAAGGATAAGGTCTTGGATAAGGAATGGTTTCTAAATTCAAAATCTTGACTAAGTATTCAGAAATAAGGTTTGCTTGTGAACCACTATCAAATAGGGCGTCAATCTTGGCATGGTTTAAAATAAATCTAACATGGAAAAACTCAATTCTTTTTTCATCATCTTGAGTACTATCTTGAGATCTTGAAGAACTAGGACATTCAATGTCCTATCCTTTCTAACCCATTACGTTGATCTTTGTTTCATCTCTGGAATCAAAACCAACACTATTACCGATGAAATAGGTAACTGCACTAGTACCTAATTTTTGACGTAGCAAGAAAAACACCCAATTTTGAAAAGTGGTGATGTAGAATCATTTTTTTTTAGCATGTTTTTGGCACTTTAATTTTTTTTTAAATTTTTTTTTTCTGTGATGCTTTTTATGTAGATTTTGAATAGTGGTGGCGTATCATCACCAACATTTTTTTAGAGGATTGATTTTGACACTATACGTTTTCTAATGTCTTCATCTTTCGTGAGATGTTTATTTTTAAGTGCATCTATGTAGTTGTGTTTTAAAAAGAAAAATATATATATATTTTAAAATAAAAATTTGTAATGATATCTTCACTTTTCACATAGATAAAAAATGAAAAATGGTCAATATTATAAAGTTTATATTTTATACAAGTTTATGTATTGCTAATTAATTTTTCAATGCACATCAAATAATTGTCACTAAAAAACCAATATTTTGAACGATATGACAAAAAAATAAAAATTTTAAATATAAATAGAATGCAAAAAATACACTTTTAGAGACTTTTTGTTAAAAAAAAAAACATGTTAAATAAACTAATTTTTTCGGAAAATCTTAACAAAAATACTTAAGAAAATAGCATTTTTATTGAATTTTATGTCAAAAAATAATAGTAATCACATATTTTTTGCAAAAAAATAAGGATTCTTCTCATAAAATATCAAAGTCTAAACATTCCAAGTAAAACTGATTAATAGATCTAAAAAATGAGCTTTTTTTGCAAGCATAACTTAAATATCATCAACAATATCAACTAATACGTGTTCAACGTCATCTAGAACCTCATTGATGGCTTCTTCCGCAACATTTTCTGCTTCATTTTGGTCATTGTCATCTTCTAATGGATCCTTCATGTCTACAAATCTTCCAAAGTGTCCATTTCCAATCATTTCATATTATGGTGGTTGAGGTTCCTTTGCTTTTTTTGCCACGTGTGATTCATTAAAATCCCCTTTCCTCAAACCAAATTCTTGCTTCGCATCTAGAATGAATTTAAGAGCGTTAATTCTTTGTTGAATAAATTTGCATTGCACTGGGTATTTCTCAATGGCAATGCAATTTCTTCCTTTTGGTAGGCAACTGCTAGTGTTGTACCTAATTGTCAAACACAAAAGAAATAAGTAAGAAAATTAGTATAAAGACATAAAAAGTAAAAAATAAAATATTTAAATTTAAATTTGTATAATAAAACTTGCCTGAACCTAAGAATAAATTCAAAACCCAATTTCCTTCATTTTAACATAGATCTATAATATAGTTAATCAATGCTTGCAGTTTTTGATAAATGTTAACTATATATCCTTTTGCATCTTTATCCTCATATGTTATCTTTCTTACAACTACATCATGAACCAATACTTGACTATGACTCTTCCCATCTACTCGATTCATAAGAATACGCTAATAGCTATCCTCTTTTATCCAACATTCAACATTAAAACTTTATATTATAAAAATATTAAAATTAGATATTTAAAAAAAAAAATTAAAACTTTATTATAAAAAACTATATATATTTTAAAACTTTTAAAAATTTTATATTAAATTTAAAAAAAAAACCATTAATATTTTATATTTAAAACAAAATAAAATAAAAATAATAAATTTGATTATATATTTAAATTTAAAAAAAAAAATTGTTTTCACGCTCGTCCGGGAGGCGCCGTCGAGGGTTGCCCAGTTTTCCTCCGGCCCCTGGCTAGGCAGCCGTCGACAATGCTGCCCGGTCACCCTCTGGCCCCTGGCTGGGCGGAAGGTGATTCTCGGAGTCGCCCTTCACCTTGCCGGGGGTCAGACGGAGCCGTTGAGGGCTGCCCAACCTGCCTCTGACCCCCGACTAGCTAGAGGGAGATTCTTGAAATCGCCTTTCACCCAGCCAGGGGCCAGAGTTCAGTCGGGTGGCATCGTCGAGGGATACCCAGCCTGCCTTTGGCCCCCGACTGGGCAGCCCTTGACGACGCTGCTTGGCCTGCCTCTGCCCAACCTAAGGCCAGAGGTAGGCTGAGCGGCACCATCGAGGGCTACCTAGCCTGCCTCCGGCCCCTGGCTAGGCGGAGGGAGATTCTCGGAATCACCCTCTCCCCAGTAGGGGGCCGAAGGTAGGCTGGGCAGCCCTCGACGATGTCGTTCGCACTACCTTTGGCCCCCGGTTGGGTGGTGGGTGATTCTCGGAATCGCCCTCCACACAGCTAGGGGTTGGAGGTCGGCCGGGCGATGCCATTGAGGGCTTCCCAGCCTGCCTTCAGCCCCCGGCTGGGTGGACGCAGGTTGGGCAGCCATCGACGGTGCTATCTGGACTGCCTCTGCCCAAGTCGGGGTTGGAGGTAGGCCAGGCGGTGCCGTCGAGGGTTTCCCAGCCTGCCTCCGGCCCCCGGCTGGGTGGAGGGTGATTCTGAGAATTTCCCTCCAGCCCTTAGCTAGGCGTAGGGCGATTCCAAGAATCACCCTCTGCCCAGCTGGGGGCTAGAGACAGGCTGGGCAGTCCTAGACAATGTCACCTGGCTAGCCTTTGGCACCCAGCTGGGCGGAGGGTGATTCCGAGAATCGCCCTCCGCCTAGCCGGGGGCCAGAGGCAGGCCAGGCGATGTCGTCGAGGACTGCCTAGCTTGCCTCTAGTCCCCGGCGGGCGACAATTTTTTTTTTATTTTTATTTTTTATTTCTTCAAACGAAAACTATATAATTTTTTTTCTTTTTTTTTTAATTTTGTTTTAAACAAAAACTATTATAATAAAAAAAATGTATTGTTTAATTTAAAAAAGAAAAAAGAAAAAAAGAAAAGCTATTCAATTAAAATTTTAAAATATAAAAAAACAATAAAAACAAATTAAAAATTATGTTTTGAAAAATAAACAAACAAATATAAAAAAAAAAATCAATTTTTAATTTTATTTTTCTTTAAATTAAAACAATTTTTATTTATAATATAAAAAATAAAATAAAAAATATGTTTTAAAATATAAACAAACATATATAAGAAGATTTTAATTTTAAATTTTAATTTTCTTAAAACTAAAGCAATTATAATTTAAAATATAGAAAAACAATAAAAAAATTTAAAAAAATGTTTTAAAATATAAGCAAACAAATATATAAAAATGTTGATTTTTTTTTAAATTTTTTTAAAACTAAAACAATTATAATAATAAAAAAAACTATTTTTGTTTAATATAAAATATAACACTATAGAATTTAAAATTTTAAAAATAAAAATAAAAAAATACAAAAAAATAAAATAAAATATATATTTTGAAATATAAACAAAAAAAATTTAAAATTATAAATTAGAATTAAAAATAAGATTTGAAATAAAAATAAAATAAAAATAAAATCAAAAATAAAAAATTTGTCAAAAAAAAAAAAAAATTAAATAATGAAACCACCAATATATTTATATATAAAAAAACAAATAGATTTAATATAAACTAAAACTATCTATTCTCCTTTAAATAAATAAAATAAAATATCTAATCATATTTCTAAAAATAAATTTTCATGTTTTAAAATTCTAAATTTTTGTCCTAAAAACCCTAAAAATGAAAAAAATTTCTAAATTTCTGTCCTAAAATACTAAATATTTGAGTTTGTTTTCCATTTTCTTCACCAAAAAAATATAAAAAAAAATATTGTTTTTGAATCTAAAAACCTTAAAAAAATAGTTTTTGAACACAAAAACCATAGAAAAAACATATTTTCCCCAAATCGTCTTTAAATGGACAGAATAGAAGGAAAAAGAGATAAATGTCAAGGGGAAGAAAGAGGTATGCGTTCAAAACATTGTTTTTAAAAATTAGATAGTTATCAACTATGAAAATATATTTATTCATATGTTTCTTTTATTTTATGTACAGATTCTGTTGTCAAAGAACTTCAAGAGAATTCCAATCAACAAACAAGTGAAAGGCAAAAGTTGTATAAACATCGAAAGATTTTTTATGATCATCCAAATAAATATCTGGGTTTGATAATTGATGGTATGGACCAAAAGAAAACACTTCTTCCACATTTTTTCCGCACGCCGAAAAAATTATAGGAGGAAAATTTCATTCAGTTTCACTTGGTTGGTTGTATGGTATTTAATGAGAAGATGTTTCCAAGAGTTTTCTTCACAACTCCAAATATTCACAATGATGCAAATATAACCATAACTATAATCCATGATGTGGTTACTCATTTGTCTGGTATTCTTCCTGAAGTTTTATATTTACAATTAGACAACAAAAGTTGGGAAAACAAAAATCAATTTCTTTTTGGGTATCCAAACATGCTCGTTGAATTGGGAACTTTTAAAAAGATAAAGATTGGTTTCCTTCTTGTTGGGCATACTCATGATTATATTGATCAAATGTTAAATAATTTTTTAGTAACATTGAGGAGGAAAGGTGTTGGGAGCTTGTCATCATTAATTGAATGTATTGAGAAATCATACATTCTAGAGCCTGTTTTTCATGTATTGGAAGAAACTATTGACATATGAAAGTTTATTTTGGGATCGCATGGTGAGGAGAAATGCATTTAACACCTTAATATAATTAGCTTCCAGCATCAATTTCGTATGAAAAAAATTAATGGGATAACACTTATATGGGGCAAGAAGTATTCAACTATTGCAGAATAGGGGCCATCATCAGGTTTAGCATTTTTTAAGTTCATTCCAGAGCATCCAATATTTTCATCAAAGACATTGCTATTATAGTCAGTTGTTGAACTCCATAATGCACGAAGGCATAAGAGAGACATAAATTATTCTGAATGTCTGGAGGAAATTAAAATATGTATTAGAGATACATATGAGTACTTTCATGTTGCTGATTCAGTTTGGTGGGAGTCTTTTTTCAGTAATCAAAGTGATACGATTTCAAGATCAATAAATGTGGATACACTTTTAAAGACTCCTTTTTTTTGCCACAAAATATGCCAAATGAACATCAGGAAACACACATTATTGAACAACAACAGTCTCAAGATATTATTAATTCTCCACAAGGTAGAGGAAAGAGAAATCTATATTGGTTCTAGAAGATCACGTGCACAACGTGAAGCCATTGAAGACCTTTACAGGGGTTCTGTGTAGGATGTTAAGGAGGGTTGGATGATAGCAGTGTTAGCAGATGAATATCCACTTGGATATCCATTCTGGATTGCGAAGGTTATAAAGGTCATTAATGAAAATGAAGATATTACAGCTGTTGATGTACATTGGTATGCCACAACTACCCACCCTTCCAATGGTGTGTACAAGCCAAAGATGGTAGTTGAAAAACAAATTGGCAGAAAGAGAAAAAGAAAGGGCACAAATATAAATCGTCACCACACAAATGTCTTAAAATTGGAGGATGTTGACATACTTGTGCATGAGTCCAATTTGACAAAGAGAGGAAATATTCGGTTGAAGACCATAAATATTTTGAAGAAATTTCTACCAGAACAATTACTGTTGAGATGGAACTCTGCAGAAAGTAGTCATAGATATACAAGACATTTGAACTCTGAAATTGTGGGCATGCATGTTGACTCAGATGGAGCAATAGTTGATGAAAGAGAAGAATATGGATCATCTTCATCTGCATCGAGTCATTCATCTGAAGATGTATATTCTGATGGTGTGATAAAACCTATTTTTTATTTTGAATAATTGTCTAAGACACTTTTATGTAATTGATGTTTGCATGGTAACTTGAAATCAAAATTTTGACTTCCATTCGATTTTTCATGAAGTTATGAGGCATATCTATGTTTGTTGGATTATTGTTTTAATTATGAAGAATTCATCTCTTTATAATATCCATGATGCAATAATTAATTACAAAAATAATTTATGTTATATTAAATGTACCAATGTTGATATTTTGATTAAAATTAAAAAAGAAAATAAAAATCAATGTTGAATTTTTAGATTATGTAGTGATATTACCATGATATTATGTATTGTAACCATTTGGTATAAGATACTTTAAATTTTTTTAACAATTATATGCCTTATTGAGAGGGGACACTTTGATTTGATGCTTGATTTTTAGGTTTTGGTTGCAATTAGATTTAAATTTTTCTTATGCTAAGATTTGAAAAGAGATATATTTTTCTCCTTTAAAATTAAAATTACTATTGGAATAATAATTTTTTTATTTACTTGTTCATTTTTAAAAATTGTTTAAGTCGTATAGTTTCTCCATAATTGCATGGTTTAAGTATCTTGAAAACTTAAGATTTAAAAACTTGAGATTTACAACTTGTCATTAAAGCTTTTATGCACTATGAAATTTTCTCTTTAATGTTATGGTTGAAAATAATTACAATTTTAGGGTTGTTTAGAGTCAAGATATTTTATTTTTAACAACATGGATAAAAATTGTTCGAAATGATAAGCCCTTTAGACATGATTTTGTTTATATTTAACATCATCTATCAAAAAATTTAGAATTTTACGATTTTTCAATGTCCTAATATGTTGTCTTTAATTCCATTGTTACAATGTGTCAAAAGTGTGACACAATGTTTTTTTTTTGTTATTCCAGCATCAACTCGTTTTAAGAAACAATTTCGTTTTTAGCATAATTTTATAAAATGTTTAAATTTGACCTTGAGAAAAAACCAAATGTGTTCTGGAATACACACTTTTTGTTTTTGGGGCATTTTTTCATTTTTTTTGAGTCTTTTTGGGCTAGAGTTCCCATTTTGAGGTTATAGTTCCCGTTTCATTGGTAACAGTGTTAACCTAAATCATGTGTTATTGTTGCAATTTTCTTATCCTTCTCCTTGGTTATAAGCTTGTTGGGTTTCATCTATAGATGAAGTTTCCAGCAATGATCTTCATCATGTCCATCTTTGGAACAATGTTTGCATCTGATATTTTTTTTCTCCATATTTATGGAATCATTCTTCTTACCTTTACCCTTGAACTTACCCTTTCATTTCTCTTCAGACTCAAAGGTATCCTCACTTGTTTGCTTTGAAACATGTTTCCCTCTTGCCTTTAAATGTGTGGCCTATACACATACTTCATCTAAATTTGAAGGGATACACATGAGAATAGTATGTCTTAGGTAACTATGAAAACCTCTAATGTAATTTAACAAAGTTTCTTGAGATGTCAAATCTACACCCAATATTAGTGCTCTTCTCCTAAATTCTTGAGTATCGCTTTGCACACTTTGTCCTTTACCTTGCCTAAAATTTTTTCAGTCCATTATAGCCTTTTGTATGTATGATAATGGATGAAATTTTCTCCTTAAGGAAGAGACAAAATAATTCCAATAGGTTAAGACCTTACCATGTTTCTTCATGTCCTATTGAGTTTTGGCTTCCCACCAAATAAGTGCTCCACTTTCCAATCTCAATGAAACAACTTGAATATTTTTGTTGTCATGCCTGATTCTTTGTGTCCTACAATAAACTTCAAGATGACGTACCCAATTGTCTAATATTTCAACATATACCTCTCCATCATACATAGACAAATCAAACTTAATGTCAAGTTTTAAAAATAGAGCTTTACCATGACCTTTTGGAGAATGTGGAGGTGTATGTGAAGGGCTTTTTGTGGAAGAAGAAGATGATGAAGATGGTGGTTAGGATGGAGGTGAAGAGAATGGTGGTGTCAAAGGTGGTTTTTCATCATTCTCGTTACCTTTTGGAGGTTTTTCTCCATATCCTCCATCTCCTTTTGAAGACTTACCTCCCTTTGGAATATTGGAGCTCTGACCTTGCATCCTTGTGCTTCTCTCCTCATAGAGAAATTACACCATTCTTGTCATATCATGGAATGATTTCCTGAAGGATTTTTCATCCTCTGACATATTTTCAGGCTCTCATTCATCTGACATACTTGCTAAAGTTTCAACTACAATTTGAGGAAGAATTTGTGGTGGAGATTGTGGAACACTTTCTCTCCTTTTCCTTGACCTAACTTGAGGACTTGCAACCACAAGCTTTCCTTCTCCTCTCTTGAGTTTCAACCTTGTAAGCATCACATACACTTGTAAACAATTAAACCCTCATAGAAATAAGGAAAACCTAATCTTTGATACCAAACTTAATATGTATGAGATCTTAATGTAAATGTGCTTGAGGTTGTATACATTGGAAGTTTTAAAATTGGGTTTTATGAGATTTTATGTTAAATCCTTATACACATAAAGCATGCATTTAAACTCCGAAATAATAGACAAATACACCATAAAAATAACCACAACACAACAATTGATAAAGGAGTTCACCCCTCCTGGGCTAGGTCTCCTGGTCTATCTTCCAATGGCTTGGTCCTATATTGTTATGCTAAAAAATGGTGGTTACATCAATTTATAGTGCTCCAATGGCTTCAAAACATGTTCCATTAGCTTCATAACTGTCAAAAATTCCTTTCTAGACTCTTTCTGCTCCCAAATCGGTCAAAAACTGAAGAATTTATGGGTTTCCCTAGCTTTGCTGCTAGTCTCTCTACAAATTCCCCAAAATCCAGAACCGTCCTACAATTCCATCTTGAATTCTGCTAATGGTGCAACAAATTGGCATATTTTTGGCACAAATTGTGGGATAGTTAAAAAACGTGCCAAGGCTTTAGGTCTGAATTTTTAATTAATAAAAAAAGAGGAATGGGGTCATGCCCACGGTTCTGAACAAAATTTTGTATGATATATATAGGGCGGTCGCGGCTATGCCCTAGCCCCTTACCTCATAACCTTCGCCGCCATAAAATTTAAATAATGTTTGACTTGTATGGTTTAATAAGAAACATGGTAGCTCATAGAGTTAGAGAGTTGCATTGTTTTCCTAAGGTTAGTAGGTCCACTCCACCAGAGGTTAATTCAGACTTCAAACAATTTTTTGGTCCCCCCCATGCTGCCATGTGGAGGCCTCTAGTTTGAACACGTGGCAGCATCTGGTTGGCCACCATCCAATCAATGAAATTTGCCTTCACCAGCACCATTCAGGGCTTGCCATGTGTCAGGAATTGGTAGGCCCAAAAAGATATAATTTCAAATAATCGCAAGAGGCCACGTGGTAGCCTACCACTGGCCCAAACTTTTCCTAGTCAGTTGTCCTTTTTGCAAAATTTGCATGTTTGGGAAAACTAATAGAACTCGTTTTCAGGAGCTTACGGTGTCACTTTTCTAGAAAACATGTTGTTCCAGATTCATAATGACGATATATACATGGTCATTTAGGTTCCACGCCATTCTGACAACTTTCATTTCTGAGCGTAGTTTTAGCACCTCATCAAATTTCTTCAATCGTCAATCTTATTCTTTTATATTCTCCATCAAAATCTAAATATTCTTTTCTGTTGTCGAGGAAAAATAAATATTCGATAACATTATTACCAATGGATTATATAAAGTGTTAGACACAATATTTCTTTTTATGTTCATTGAGATGGGATTTGCAATTTCTTAGGCCACATATTTCCTCCTCTCCTCGACAATATGATTAGTATCCCTATCAAAGTAGAATTTTTCAAGTTCATAACACAATTTTCATCACTTAAAGTAATTACCATCTCAGCAATCGGAAAATGGACTCCCATAAATGGTGTGGAACATGAGGTTGTTAGATCAATATCCATGCTAGGAAAACCATCATTTCCTAGATTTTTAGATTCTTCTTACTATAGTTTTTTCAATATTTCTTCTTCTTGGGATTGTTTTTTTAGCCATTCTCTTTCAAGACACTTTTATTCTTTCCTTTTCTTTTCTTCTTCCTCCTTTTGTATCATTTCTCTTTCTACCTATACCCATTTTTGCCTCCTCCTTTTCTCATTTCTCTTTGTCTTTATTTAACATGAGACCTTATTTTAATTTCTTCTCATTTAATTTCTTTGCCTCTTCCTTTCCTCCTACCCTTTTTTTGTGGTTTTCTTGTATTTATCATTCTTTTCTTTGGAATACTCTCCTACAAATATATTAGAGCCATTCGTTCTTCCAACACCTTATATAACATTGTAATAGCTTATAATTATTTCTTCTTCTTTGTTGACTTGCAAGAACCACTTGCACTTACATTTAGAATAATCCAGTGAGACTACACCCCTTGGGTCATACCTGTGGAAGTTTGGCTCTGCAAATTTTAAATGATATAGGTCAACAACTTATGTTTTTGCTTCTATATAATTATTTACACTCTACATACCTACATAAAGGGGTATGTAGGCCACGGTGTGTTCTTTAGTCATTGTTATCACTTGAAAACTGAACACCTAGCCATTTCTGACTAGGTGGACAAAAAACACCATGTAGGATTAATTTTACCATATTAAAATCAATTTCACCAAAGGAAATGATTTAGTAAACCATTTTTATTAAATTCTTTCTTATTATAAAAAAAAAACCTCATTAGAATAATTGAATAAACCATTATTTATTTAATTTCCTCTAAGAATAATTATTTGATAATTATTCCTTCCCACATTTGACTAAATGACCTAGGAATAATTAAATAAATTATTTATTATCCTTTAAATTCTATTTTTAGAATAATTGTTAAATCATTATTTAATGATTATTTGAAATTCATACTTTCCTTAATTTTCACAAAGTAATTAATAAATAATTTTATTTGTTAATTACTTCAATGATTTTCTAAATAAATATATTTGACTATTTTGAATATATTTTCCCTCCAAAAAAGATAATAATGTATTCCCAACGTCTAGATTTGGATTTGGTCAATACTTTTATTATTATTTTCCAAATCCTAGTTTAGCTCAATACTTTTTTATAAATAAGATGGTTTTCCATTCATTATTCACCATGATCACTATCATCATCACCATTATCATCTTCTCACATTTGAGCTCGCATTTGAGTTCCAATTTTGATTTTTGGGATTTCTCATGTACATGAGCTTGAAGGGAATTATATTTTATGTACTCATGTATTATTGTATTCAGTCTTGGCGTTTGTTTTCTAGGCACATTATCTATATGGGACTCATTGTATTATTTTTTTACCCATTGATGCCAACATATCATGTATCATGTAACTTGTACTTTCTAGCTTAGTCACACATTGTTGGGTGTACCATTATTATTTGTACTCAGTTATCTCGGCCGGCATGGGTATGCCTCCCCTACCTCAATTCAGATCATGTACTCCGAAATACAAGGAGACTTATATCATTTTAGTAGGTCTCGCCCCCTCCATTTATACGTCCTTCCTTGAATATGTTTAGCTATATATCTCTCTCTTTGTATCACTCTTCTTTGGTGTCTTGTGGAAGTGTAACCTACAACGTATTTCAGTCATACAATTTTCTCCCAACACTCATATGGTGTAGGGAAATATGTTATCACCTAAAAAATGATCACCTAGTTATTTCTAACTAGGTGGATCGAAATACACCATGTAGGATTAATTTTACCATAGTAAAATCACTTTCACCAAAGGAAATGATTTAGTAAATTTTTATATTAAATTATTTCTGATTAAAATAAGGAAGGGGTCGATTATGAGGAGAATTTTTACCCCAAAACAAATGGTCTACCATATTGACACTATTTGTCTTGGTAGCTAAGAATTGTTAGAAAGTACATCAAATGGATGTAAGAAATTCCTTCTTCAATGGATATTCAAAAGATAATGTTATTATGTCCCAACCAAAAGGCTTTTTTGTGAATGGTGAGGAGTACAAAGTATGCAAGCTTGTAAAATCCTTGTATGGCCTCAAGCAAGAACCACAAGCCTGGTACGAGAAATTAACTAAGCATATTATAAAACTCAATTTCAAACATTATGATCTTGATGGTGCAATGTTTCTTGTCAAGAAAGTTGAAAACAAAGTTGTATATGTTGTGGTGTATGTAAATGATATTTTTATGACAAAGAATAATGAGAACTACATTGCATACACAAAGATGGAACTGAGGAAAGGTTTGGAAATGAAAGATTTAGTCTATGTTCACTACGATATTGGTATTGAAGTAAACCAACATATGAAGTTTATATTACTCTCTTGGAAGAAGTTCATTGGAGATATGTTGAACAAGTTTGGAATGGTTAAATGTGATCCTTTGAATACTCCAATGGAATATAAATTAAATCTCACATCCACTAAAGGAAACGAATTTGAGGATGCATCAAAGTATAGAAATATCATAGGAAGTCTCAACTACTTGACTACTACCAGACGAGATATTTTATTTCATGTTGGAATCCTCTCCAGGTTTATGAAAAAAACTTGTGATGGTCATTGGTATACTGCAAAAAGAGTTATAAAGTAGTTTAATGGAAATATAGAATCTCGACTCAAGTATACATAGGTGGTTGACCTCAACATGATTGGATACTCTGATTAAAATTTCGATGGAGACAAAGAAACTAGGGTATTTACTCCAGGTTATGTTATGAGTCTTGGATCAGGAGTTGTCTCCGGGAGGTCGCAAAAAGAGTAAATTCCAGTAGATTCCATAACTAAGGTAGAATATGTGGCAGAAAATGAAGTAATAAAGGAAATTGTGTGGCTCACGAAAATTCTTGAAGCTTTGTAGGAGAAACAAGTACATTCAAATCCTCTTTTGTTTGACAACACTTCTACAATAAAATAGGTCAAGAATCCAAAGTTCCATGATTAAACAAAGAATATCAATATAAAATACCATTTGATTCAACATCATGTTGAGGAAAAAGAAATCGACCTACGACATTGTTCCACAAATGAGCATATTTTAGACATATTCAGCAAAGCGTTTGGAAACAAAAAGTTTGAAAGATTTAGAATGATAATTGGAATCACCAAAATCCCTTCAGATTAAGGGGGGGAATGTTGACACCTAATTTTTTGGATTAGGTAAATCCATGTAAATATTGTAAATAAAAAAATAAAGGGAATTGGAATATGGAGAGACATTGGGAGATGGAGAGACATTAGGAGATGAAACCTAGTAGTATCCCTCTCCATATATATATTCATGTTCTATATTAATGAAAAGCATCAATTCATTCATAGTTACTCTTGTCCTAACAATACACACATAAACACACACACACACACACTCACACACACACACACACTCACTCACAAAATAAAAACTATTTTCATGTAAACTTCAAGTCAGGGGATATGAAATTTGTTTATTAATTAGGTGACTGCATTTTATTCCTTTTACCTAATAATTATCTTCCTACATGTTGATGTGGTTGAATTCACCACTAAAATTATTAAGGATATCTATCTAGTATGAGGCCCTAACTAGGATTCACGTCATTTGGGGTGATAGTCTCATCTAGTTTTTTTCCCATCTATAATATTATGCTTAGTTAAATATATGGAAGGGAAACATAATTCGTATATGAGGTGTAAACATAATTCAAGTCATTGATGGAATGAAAGTAAAATAATATTTAATGAAAATAATTTGAATTAATTTGTATAGCGAATGCTATGCCATATTTATCATAAACATATATTTAAAAGAAAGAGTGATAGAAATATCTAATTAAGATAAATGAAAACTAAAAGTATACTTGTTATTAATTGTGAAATAATTAAAAATAAGCAACTAGCATAAACATATGAAAATATCAAAAATAAATTATTAGAATGACAATGGTTTACAACTAACAAAATAGTTCATTAAGTTTCCATAGATATATAACAATCATATATTAATGAACAACAATAAAGAAATTTTTTCTAGTAACAAATGATAATATAGTCCTTTCCATGGTAATTCGGGCTTCTAAATATTATAGAAGAGCATTTCATGAAAAAACATAAAGTGTCTTAGGAAATCCCAATAGTGGGAATGCATAGAGTTCAAAACTAGTCCTCAAGGCAATTACAAACTTTTCCCTTTAAGAAATCCTCCTAGAGTCGAAAAACTAAGATCCGTTTCTCCTTATTAGAGTATTATATTAGTACAAAACTAAGGTGACTTTTCACCTACCCTCATCTCTAATTTCTAATTAAGTTTATTTTATATTTTCATTTTAAATTTACATAACTACATAAAATTCCCAAAATAACTTTTTGAATAAAATAAACATATAACTTCAGCCCAAACACAAAATTGATAATCCTTTCACTTGGACTTGTAATTATTGGGTCACATGAGTGTTCCAAGCCTTATAATATGTTGCAATGGATACAAATTTTCTCAAAATTAAGCATTTATTGATGAATTTTTATTCATGTGTAATTGGTACTATTTTCTTCAAGTGAGCTTGGATCAAGTGAAACAACGAAGTGAGCATGGTATAAAATTTAGTGGGATCTGTCATATTCGGTTCACATTCTTCTTTGGTCGGTTTGTATCCTTTTCCATGAATTTTATTTTCCTTGCAAGAATCATTTCATGTATTTCACCTTCAATATCCTTCTCATATCTCACCTCTCCTTGGGCTCCAATGGAGAGTAACCCATGAGATTTTACTAGTGTCTCCATCATAAGGTGACGTTGTTGATAGGCGTTAAAGGTTCTTAACACATATTTTTCAATATTTTCCTATGATTCGATGTCAAGTATGATTGAATCCCTATATATTTCCCAACTGAGCTCATACTTTCTCGACAATATCTTGAGAGAATTAGGGTATTCCATACTTCGTGCATGCATAAATAAATTCCTGATAAAGTTTCTTTGAGTTGTATACCTTTCTATTTAGTTTTATTTTGAACTGAAATGGGTACAAAAACCACCTTTTGGAGTTTCCTAAGTTCTCAATATATTTTCTTCATGATGTCCTCAAGTGAATTATTTCTACAACCTTTCAATATCTTGGTGGTATTTTGATTTGTATGAGATCTTAATGTAAATGTGCTTGAGGTTGTATAAATTGCAGGTGTTAAAATTGAGCTTTATGATATTTTATGCTAAATTCTTATAGACATAAAGCATGAAATTAGACACTGAAATAAAAAAAAACAAGAGACAAATAAACTATTGAGATTCAACAAGATGATGATCCTAGTGAAAATTAAGCACCTACACTAAGTGGGGCCCACAGGATATTTTTAGGTGTATATCTATTTTTAGAATGTTGACCATATTATATTTATAGCAGGAGTCTATATATAGATGGTTGAGAAAATTCTATTTATAGATGAGATTCTATTTTTAGATGCATGGGTGAAGTCTATTTATAGATCACATGTCAATTATTATTAGCCCTTAATAATAATTAGACAATAAATAATAATCTATTCTCTTGAAGCACTTGATTTCAGTCAACTGATGTGGCAAACAAGTTGATTGAAGGAATTTCGAGTTCTAAGGTTGGTTGGTGGGACATGCAAAGTGACTGAGTTATAACTGAGTGATTCAAAGTTGTAACATAGTTGTATGAGTAGTTATGTGAGTTGTTATTTATTTTAACTTAGTTAAGTGAGTTAATCTGAGTTGTGTTAGTTGTAAGTAGTTGCAACTAAAGGTACACTAGTGAGAGACCAATGAATTAATTATTTAATTAATTCACAAGTAGTGGTATCACATGCAACTGAAGAAATACTATTGTTAGCTACATGCATGTCAGATCCAGTGGAGACCCAGTTGAGAGATAGTTGAAAGGGTCTGTTTGACTATCAATTGGGACTATAGTGCGTGCACAAGTGCAAACAAACACAAATTGGAGAGGCCAATGATGATTATTCAGTAAAGGTAAGGCAAGATTGAATTCATTTAGGGATTGTGATCAGTAAGGATTGCGCAGTGGAGGCAGGATGTTAGGAGGTAGTAAATTGGTGCATGCTTATGCCAATTTTTGTATGACTGTGTAAGACGATTATATATTGTGCTGAGAGCTCTTGGATTAGAGATTTGTATGAGATTGTTTCATGATCCATGATATATACATAATATATGATAGTGGGGTTTTTAGCTTTATTCTTTCCCGGTAAAAACATATGTGTTATGCGTGATTGATTTTTCTTCATGTGTTTGCAATTGGCGATTAAATTTTTGCAAAGATTTAAGTAGAAGGATTATGTATTTAACAGTGGAATATAATTGTTTTTTTTTTTTTAACAAGAATGGGTATGAGTTTAAATTAGAAAATGGCCAAAATGCCTTCACCGGTTACAATAGGTCGGGCCTAGCCCTTAAACTTTCTTCCACAAACTTATCATAGGCCCCAAATTTTGGGGATCCACAATTTTTACTCGAGGCTAGTGAGTCTATCTCCGTTATTTTTCCTAGCTTAAATAAGCAAACAAACTGTTGAAGAATAATGCAGAAAAACATAGCAGATTTATGGTATGGAGTCCCACTCCTTAATTCCATCTATCAGGAGAAAGCCTGCGGGAAGTGGCACCGCCCTGTTGGCTTCCAAATCTGCATCTTTATTATTTTCCCTCAATACATGGAGAAAGCTTTCAGTTTAGAAATATTTCACCAGGATTCTGATTCTTGAGATCACTCTTGCCAATCTGAGATCTGCGGGAGAGGAATTCGTCAATAAAACTTTGATGATAGACTGAGAATCTCCTATAACACTAACATCTGAAATACCAATGACCTTTTCTTGCTTGAGACCTTGCAGAAGTTCCAAGGCTTCAGCTTGGATGCTGGTAGAGTGCCCTAAACCCCAAGAAAACTTTGTCATAGTTATGCCCTCCTTGTTCTTTATAATTCCTCCTGCCCCAGCCGATCCGGGATTGCCTTTCACTACTCCATCAAAGAACAGAGAGAATCTAGATTTCCTGGTGAGTAGTTCTGAAAGATCATGCTCCTTCCTTCTGAACTGCCACTCTTTTGTGTCCTTGTGTTGCCTTGTTTCGCCAGAGAATTGGAGGTCCAACGAGGCACTCCAATCTATGTCATTCTGACTTAGATTCACATCCGACAAGTGCTCCCCCAGACTTTCTTTCCAGAGGCTTTTAACTTTGATGATGATGAACTACAGATTTAAGTATTCATCTCTAAATACTCTTCTATTACGCTCAAGCCAGATTTGCCAGCAAATGAATTTCGGCAAGGAGAACCATGCAGCTTTAAAACTTTCATTTTTTGGGAGCGTTCCTGGGTAGGAATTTCGCCAGTTTGCAAAAAGATCAGAAATAGACATAGGAAGGATGAACTCTGTTTTCCAATAGTTCAAGAGGTTCTGCCAGATTTCTCTTGAAAATTTGCAGTCCAAAATGATGTGCTGGGCACTCTCTTCACTATCACAGCACAAATGACATCTAGAGAGACCTTGAAATAATTTTTTTTTCAATTTGTCTTCAGTTAAAATTCCTCTATGGCATAACAGCCAGCAAAAAAAACAACCTTTGGCATGGATTTGTAATTCCAAAGCCCTTTCCATACAACAGGGTTAGGAGGGACGTAAGGGCATTCTTGGAGACTCCTGTACCCCTGCGCAATAGAATACAGACCTGGGGCGGCTCCCCAACCCTGGGCGTCCTTTTTTCCCATGCGCAGAGGCGCCTAACCATTTAGCAATAAAAGGAGGAGGTCGCGTTTGTGAGATAGCTCTGGAGGCATGGGAGGAAGACTCCAGCGCAGCCAATTGCTGCCTGTCCACTGTGAGATGTCCCAAAGAGATACATAACCTGCACTGTCCATCCATAGTCGCAGCGCATGCAGAGAGCAGTGAGATGCTAAGGGAGGCTGCATCATGATGCTGTCGTCCCAGATCCTGATTTCTTTGCCATTGCCTGGAATCCAGTATGCTCTGTCTCTGATTAGAGAGGCTGCTTTGTGACAGAGTTTAATCAGTTGTGAGCCTGTGGTGGGCAGAGAGGTGTCCAAACATATTTTCCTCTTCCCCGTGAAATATTTCCTCCATAGAGCTCTTTGCGCCCAGCTTGGATGTGGGGCGATAATTCTCCAGAAGATCTTGGCCCCCATGGCAATGTTTTGGAGGCTGAGATCTTTGAAATTAAGGCCTCCTTCGTTCTGAGGCTTGCAAATTTTCACTTACCAATGATATTTTTCTGTCATTGAGATTGCCCCCTTTCCAAAAAAACTTGCGAATGAAGGCTTCCATTTTTTTGATGATTCCAGTAGGGGCAAGGATCACAGAAAATTGAAAGATGGGGAGACTACTGAGAAAAAATTTGATAAGGACGGTTTTGCCGACAAGGTTTAACCAAGAGAATCCCCAAGCCTGGATTTTGGCCTTAAATTTTTCCAACAGAGGGATCCAATCTCCGCTGTAAGCTAGTTTGCGGAATATGGGAAGTCCCAGATAGGTGAAAGAGGTCCAGCTGAGGGTGGCAATAAATCCAAGAATTCTGGCGATGGCAGAAAGGGTGAAAGCATAGATATTCCAACAAAAAGCTTTACACTTACCTTTGTTTAAAATACTGCCTGTAGCATCACTGAAATTGTCCAAAACCTCCTTAAACCTTAAGGTAGATCTAGCAGAGGCAGCCCCTAGAAAAAGGGTATCATCCGCAAAAAGGGTGTGATTTACATTTTTTACCCCTCTGGCTATGTTGAGCCCCAAGATCTCCTGGTCAACCAATTTCTGATCGAGGAAGAAGCTCAGGGCAGAAACATGAAGAACAAAGAGCAACGAAGAGAGGGGGCAGCCTTGCCTGAGCCCTCTTGAAGCTTTGAAAAAGCCAGCTGTTCTCCCATTCACCAAGGGAGCGATCCAAGGATCAACAATACAAGCACAGATCCAATTTAAAAGGCCCAATCCAAAGCCAAACTTTTTCAAGACTTCCTAAAGGAAGCCTGACACGATCAAAAGCATTTGCCAGATCTAATTTAATTACCATACCTTTCTCTTTGCGAAGGTGGCTCGAGTGAATCGCCTCTTGCACCAGAATGAAATTGTCAACAAGCTGTCTCCCTTGAACAAATCCGCCTTGATTCTCGGGAATGATGACTGGGAGGATACCTTTTAGCCTGTTTGCAATTACCTTTGTGATTAATTTGTATCCAATATTACAAAGAGAGATGGGGCGGAACCGATTAAATTCTTTAGCGCCCTTTTCCTTGGGAATGAGGGCAAGAAAGGCAGAGTTGGTGCTGCCCCCTATTTTCTGGAAATTTTGAGATTTCATAATCATTTTGTAGAGGTATTTCTCCACAATCTGCCAGCAGGTTTGAAGGAATCTAGCAGTGAAGCCATCTGGGCCTGGGGCTTTGTCAGGCTCCATGTCGGCTAGAGCATATTTTATTTCTTGTATAGATATCTTCGCTTTGAGCTGCTGATTCATTAGGGGGGAGATCTTAGAAGGAATCGCCTCCAAAAATTTAGAGTTTGGGTCAGTCACTCCCTCTTCTCTGTACAAATTTTTAAAGTGATTGTAAGTTGCTCTCTTTATGCTCTCAAAGTCTCTGTGGGTCGAGCTGTCGTCTTTGATTTCTGCTATAGAATTGAAGCTCTTTCTGGCCTGAGCTTGTTTGTGGAAGAAGGCAGAATTTTTGTCTCTCGCTTTGAGCCATAAACTCCAAGACTTTTGTCTCCAGTGCTCTTCCTCTGAAAGGAAGGCTTTATGGAAGATTTGTTGGAGCTCAGCTTCTTTATCTAACACTTCTTTAGTGATTTCAACGTCTTCACTTTGGGCATGGTGCTGGGCAAGATTGTCTTGGGCCTGCTTTCTCTCTATTGCAGGGGTGGGGAGGGCTTTGGCCCATGATTTAAGGGCAGCTTTTAGTCTTCTTAGTTTTTCTTCCCATATGAAGAAAGGTGAGCCCTTCACTGGCATTTTCCAGCTATCCTGAACCAATTTCAGAAACTCAGGTTCCTTGACCCAAAGAGCGTTGAACCTGAAAGGTATGGGACTAAGATCCTTGTGGCCCAACATCTCTAGCATAATGGGCTTATGATCTGAGACTCTGCATGGGAGGATATACAGTCTAGATTCTAAGCCTAGAAAAAGGAAAGAACTCTGCACCAAACATCTATCAAGTCTAGCAGCAATATGAACGGGGTCTATTCTTTTATTAGACCAGGTGTACTTACCATTTTCTGGGGGGATATCGAGTAGATCCAAGTCATGCATGAGATATTCCACCCACTCCCTTGCAGGTTCCCTTATGATTTTGCCTCCTCACTTTTCCTCCATGCGCAGTGTGAGATTTAGATCACCTGCAACAATGATGTTTTCCAAGTTCTCAGACTCCGACAGATGCCTGATGGAGTCCCAACACTCCCTTTTCTCCCCTATATTTTTAGGTACATAGACATTAATCAGGCTGAGTGTCTCCCTCGAGTCCACAGAATGTAGCTTCAAGTACAACCAGTGGGTATTGTGCATCTCTGTTACCATCCTATACTTGAGAGGGTTCCAGAGAGAGCCCAGTCCCTCAGAGGCTCCTCTTGCTGAAACTGCTTGTCCGCTGCTTCCATTCCAAATTTTTTTACTAGTTTGGAGAAACTCCTTGTCCTCCATTTTGGTCTCCTAGATCAGAAGAATATCTGTGGCTTCTCTTCTTATAAGACTTCTCACTGCTTCTTCTTTCGCTTTATTCCCCATTCCTCTGCAGTTCCAGGAGACAATCTTCATCATTTATTTCTTTGATGGGGGGCTCCCCTGGAGCCCTGAGCTTGGTTTTTAACCATCTTCGGGTTTTTGCTTAGAAGTTTCTCTAGCATGGGCTGACTGCCCTGAAGCTTGTCTTTATAAGTTTCCTGATCTCTCTTTTCTCTGGAAGATTTGTGGCCCCTTGCAGTTCTTCTGACTGATGTCTGCGTATCTCCAATTTCTCCATCTTTCTCAGACTCCTCCGAGTCATGATCCTCCTCATAGGCTTCTGTTTGCTTTTCCTTATTCCTTACCGTGGCACTCTCTTCAGGTCTTGTTCCTGCTGAGTTCATTTTTTATGCTGGTTTATCTTGCCTATCTTCTTCCTGAGGAATTTCTTCTGCAGAGCTTAAGATCTCATACCTATTTTCTTGGCTTTTTAACGGAGGTACATTTTGGGCGGAGGCAGGCTGGGGGCCTTGTGCCCCTGTTTTCTTGTGAGTTGTCTTTGGCCTCTTGACTTGGTTCCAACCATCGTCCTTTCCTTTCTCTGCATCCCCTTTGTTCGGGCATCCTCTTGCAAAATGACCATAGATGTGGCATTTACGACATTTGAAAGGGAGCTGCTCATAATCCAGCACTTGCACATGCGTCCAGCTGCCGAACTTTATTTTGATGGCCTCCAGGAGACCCACCTCTAAGTCCACCTCGACACAGATTCGGGCGCAATCATACTGATTGTTGTTGTTTACTCTATCAATGAACTTTCCCAATGCATTGCCAATATGCTTGAGGGAATCCCAGTTCCAACAGTGTACCGGAAGATTAGGGAGTTGAACCCAGACAGGGACTGTCGATGGGACATCCATGGCCGAATCGAAGTCAGGGGTCCATTTGTTGAGGTAGAGGCCATGTGGTCCCATGAAATAGGGCCCATTCCTGAAGATCAAATCTTTGTCCTCCTTAGTATTGAATTCAAACAGGAAGTAGACTCTTCCAAGAAAATATGATGTGACTTTGTTCTTGATCAGTGGGATCCAGTTCTTAACGACCCAATTTTCCGTTGATTTAGGCGAGGGCCAAAGGCTCGTGAATTGACCCACCAGAGCACGATCTGCTAGGGACAAAGCAACCTGGATCGGTCCCTCAAGAAAAAGGTTTACCTCTGGAACATCATCGAGATTTTTTACAAACTTAGTGGCTTCAGTCTTCTTCTTCTTAGGCAACGAAGCTAGCAAAGAAGAGAAGGCAGCTTCGGCATCCGGGGGAGAAGATTGCGAGAGCCCGAGGGGCGAGCCTTTAGTCTCCATGGCCAGGAGATCTGATCAGTAGCACACCTGATTTGCACCAGGTAAAAGGCGAGGCATCACAGGGTTGATAAGAGCAACAGAGGATCTGATCAGGTTGTGAAGGAAGGGTACGGAGGCGAGGATCAGAATCGAGCAGATCTGTCAAGAGAATAGCTCTACAAGGGACAGAGGTAAGATTGGGTGAAAAGGGAAGGATCCAAACAGATCCGAGAGCCCCTAAGGTTGAGAAGGCCAGGGGCAGAAGCTGAGACGGCCGTAAGGGCAACGCCCAGGCACAGGCTGCGCAGAGCAGGTCGCAGCAGGCGCAGAGCTCGTAAAAAAATTACTCAGAAAAACTCGAATATAGTTGTTAGATTAGGATAATCTGGAAATAAATAATCGTATTAAAATTTATACATGGTATAAAAAAAAAATAAGATTGAAAAATTGAAGCAGTAGCTAAGTTTGTTGGTGGAAACAATTCAAATTTGCTGCAAAAATTTCTTGGTGCAACAGTTGAGTAAACATTGAAATGGATTTCAATGGTTTGTGATTAGAGTATGCACTCAAGGGAATATTGAACTACATTGCATGGAAGGATAGGATAGAGGCAGTGCTTGAAGATAATGGCTTGAAGGAATTCATCGACAGTGATGTTCCTAAGCCCACTTTGATGGATGCTGCATTACTTGATGCCTGACAAAAGAAAGTAGAGAAGACAATAAGGATTTTGTTGGAAGGTGTGAGAGACCATATTGTATCAAGACTTCATGGGAAAGCCACTCCCTTTGCAATGTGGAAGGATTTGAAGGATCTTTTCCAAAGCAGCAGCGACTATAGGAAATTGGCGCTAAAGGATAAACTCAGAAAGATCAAAATGGAGAAGGGCGATAATATTCCTAAGTATCTCACAAAGTTTGTCGAATGCCGGGATGAATTGGGGAGTGTGGGAAGCACAGTTGTTGATGATGATTTGGTGATTTTGGCTCTCTTGGAACTTCCTAAGAGTTGGCATTGTTATCAAGACTTTGTCAACGGATGGGAAAAACTACCGGATTAGGAACAACTGTGGTCAGATCTAGTGTAGGAGGAGTTCAAGCGAAACACTAGAGATGGCTCTTCATCAAATCATGATGATGAAGAGGATTATGCTTTCGCTGCCAAGGCAAGGAAAGGGAAGGGGAAGAAATTCCACTCAAAATATAAGGCTAAACGTAAGAAGCTAGATTCGTCCAAGGTGAAGTGTTTTCACTGTCATGAACATGGGCATCTCACCACTAACTACCCACATAAAAATAAGAACAAGAAGGCTTTTGGAGCTGCAACTGGTGAGGCCCTTGCCTCACAAATTGAACTTGATTTCTCTTTGATTGCACGCTTGGTTTCAAGTGCAATGGGATCGGTGTGGTATCTTGATAGTGGTGTTTCCTTCCACATGACGGGAGATAAGGAGCTTTTTAGTGACATGGAGGAGAAATATCTCCAGGTGCATATAAATATGGGAGACGATGGATGATACAGTCATTAGGGGAATTTTTAGGTCTAAAATAGGCCTCCTAAGAAAAATGTACAACCAAAATAAACTTTACGAGAACCAATAGGATTCAATATTATGATGTCAACCATGGGGGGTGATTCACCATTTTTGGAGTAAAAAAGTAAAAAGATTAAAAAATAATAAAATAATAAAACTACTTTTTCAACTAGTATTTTCAACTTATCTCCCTAAGGGTTTACTCAAATTTTGAGCGAGAGTACTCGTTGGATGCAAAATTTAATTCTTCATCCAAGGACCACCCATGTTGCATACTTTTGATGGACCTTGCTACTCGAGAAATGAGAAATACATGGAAAAACGTGATTACAATCATGTTTTTCATGTATTTCTCATTTTTCATGTATCAGAGTCCATAAAAAGTATGCAACATGGGCACTCCTTGGATAGGGAATTAAATTTTGAATCCAATGAGTATTCCTACTCGAAATTTGAGTAAAACCTTAGGGAGATAAATTGAAAATACGAGTTGAAAAAGTAGTTTTTTCTTTTTTCACTCTAAAATTTGATGATGTAATCAAATCTTATTTTATTATTTCCACTATTATTTTATAGTTTTCTTAGGAGGCCCATTTTAGACCTCAAAATTCCCCTAATGAAACCGGAATTGGTACCATTACCTTTGAGAGGGAGTGAGGTAAACCATTTCTGTTGAAAGATGTTAATCATGTTCCAAGTCTGAAGAAAAACTTGATCTCAGTCGCGATGTTGGAGGATAGAGGTTATGATGTTTTTTTCATCGATTGAAAAGCTTTCATACGACATAAAACAACGGGTCAAACTAACAGGATAGGGATTTGAGTCAATAATATCTACAAGCTGGAGGTAGATGGTAGTGTTGCAATGGTGGGAAAAGAAGAAGAAGTGGTGAGCTAGAATGAGGGTGAATTATGGCACAGGAAATTGGGCCATCTTCACCATGGTGCCCCGAAAATTTTGCAGTAGATTTCTACTGGACTTCCCAAAGGTACACTTGCATAGATAGATCAGTGCAAGGGATGTACTACGGGTAAGTTTGTGAAGACCACCTTTCATGAAAAGGAGAACTTTGCTTCGGTGATCCTGGATAGAGTTCACACAGACATGTGTGGACCATTCTCGGTTGCTTCAATAGCAAAAAATAGGTATTATGTTATTTTTTTTTATGAATATTCTTGTAGATGTTAGATATTCTTCATGCAGAAGAAGGATAAAAAATTCTCAAAGTTCTGTGAATTTAAAGCATTGGTGGAGAAAGAGTCGGGGAAGCAAGTGAAGGCTCTGCGGAGCGATAATGGTGGTGAATATATATTGAATTAATTCAAATACTTTTGTAGAAAATAAGGAATTCAAAAATAACTCATAGCGCCTCATAACCCATAGAAGAATGGGGTCATGGAGAGGAAGAAAAGAATGATCGTGGGTGCTACACCAGCTATGCTGCATGATCAAGGCCTACCAATGCACTTATGGGCGGAAGCATTCAACACTATGGTTTATGTGAAAAACCATTGTCCTCAAAGAGTACTTGGCATGAGTACAACTAAAGAAGCTTTTACTGGTAAGAAACAGGATGTTTCTCACTTTAATATTTTTGGCTCATATGTTTATGTGCATGTGATCAAGAACACCAGAAAGAAGCTGGAGCCGACTATTGAAGTTGGGATATTTTTGGGGTACACAAAAACACCCCATAATTATCATGTGTGTTTTCCAAATAGTCGAATGACTGTGGTGCGACAAGATATAAAATTCAATGAGGAGAAAGCAATGAAGTTGTTGCTTGAGAGGGAGGTAGAATTGCATGAAGAGGAGGAACTTCTTGTTCCCAAAGATGAGTCTCTAGATGTGGATTAGCCATAGGAGGAGGTTCATGGAGTTAGGAGCCCAATCACGTAGAGCCAAACATCAAAACTGGCAAAATGTGTACTACAGAAGCTGAGAGGCTGAAGTTTGATGCGGCACATAATGTAGAATTCCCTACATCACAACACAGACAAAGACAATCTCTTGACTGATTCACTGGATACATTGCTGTCATGAGAAAATGTATTGTGACTGAGCCATCTTCCTTTCAAGAAGCATTGAAGGAGCCCACATGGGTAGATGCAATGGTGGAGGAGTATGATTCCATTTTCAGAAACAGTGCTTGGGAAATTGTTCCAAGGCCAGTTGATAAATCAGTGGTAGGTTCAAGATGGATCTACAAGGTAAAGCAAGTTGTTGATGGGAGTGTTGAGAAACACAAGGCTATATTTGTGGCCCGGGGCTTCTCAAAGATCAAAGGGATTTATTATGAAGAAAAAATTTCACCTATCACACGGTATTCTTCCATAAGGACCATCCTTTCTCTCTCAGCACAGATGGGTTGGAACATTCATCAGATGGATGTGAAGACTGTGTTCCTTAATGGGATCATTGAGGAAGAAGTGTACATGGAGTAGCCTAGAGGATTTAAGATCTTCAATAGTGAGTCGCATGTGTGCAGACTCAAAGGAGCGTTGTATGGACTGAAGCAAGCACCCTGTGCTTGGTACACTCGGATCGATGTCAATTTCACTAGACTTGGCTTCACCAAGAGTGAGGTGGACACAAACCTATACCAGATTTTGGTGGAGGGTAAGATTTTAATCATTGTTCTTTATGTTGACGATTTAATACTGAATGGTGATGAGAAGCTGATACACTTATGTAGGGAGGACCTTGCAAAGGAGTTTGAGATGAAGGATATGGGCCTCCTTCACTATTTCCTTGGATTGGAAATATGGCAGCGAGAAGGTGAACTGTTTGTGTCTCAAGGAAAGTATGCAAGGGAGATACTTGGTAAGTTTCGTATGGAGAGCTGCAAACCAATGGATACTCCTCTTCTAGGAAACTGGAGGAAATAGGACACTACATCTGGAGAGGTAGTGGATGCTACTGTCTATCGATAGTTTGTGGGTTCGTTCATGTATTTAGTTAATACAATACCAGACATATGCTATGTGGTGAACCAGCTTAGTCAAACAATGGTTAAGCTTACCAAGCTCTTTTGGAAGGAAGGCAAGCATGTCCTGAGATATCTTAGGGGTACATGTGAGTATGGCTTATGGTACAAACAGACGGATGAAGTGAAGTTGCATGGCTTCACGGATGCAGATTGGGTGAGCAGCCCAAAAGGAAGAAAGAGAACATCAAGAGGGATCTTCAGTATTGGATCTACAATAGTTTCTTGGTACAACAGGAAACAAATATCTGTGGCACTCAGTTTAGCAGAAGCGGAATACATGGCAGCAAGTCAAGCTGCTTTTGAGGCTATCTGGATGAGGAAGATCCTGGCTAGTTTGTTCGGCTCTCATTTAGATACTACAGTGATTCATTGTGATAATCAGAATTGCATTCAACTCTCGATTAATCCTTTGTTTCATGATAAATCTAAGCATATAGATATCTAGTATCATCATATCAGAGATTGTGTATAGTGGAAGATCATGTTGCTTCAGTACATTCCTACAGAAGATCAGGATGCAGATATCTTAACGAAGGCGCTCACTAGGAGAAAATTAGAATACCATAGAGAAAGGATCATGGTGAAGGATAATCCCTTTCTTGTTGAGAGGGAGTGTTGAGATTCAAAAATAAGATGATATTAGTGAAAATTAAGCACCTACACTAAGTGGGGCCCAGAGGCTATTTTAGGTGTATGTCTATTTTTAGAATGTTGAGCATATTATATTTATAACAGGATTCTATTTATAGATGGTTGAGAAAATTATATTTATAGATGATATTCTATTTTTAGATGCATGGGCGAAGTCTATTTATAGATCGCATGTCAATTATTATTAGCCATTAATAATAATTAGACAATAAATAATAATCTATTCTCTTAAAGCACTTGATTTCATTTAACTGATGTGGAAAACTAGTTGACTGAAGGAATTTCAAGTTCTAAGGTTGGTTGGTGGGACATGCAGAGTGACTGAGTTATAATTGAGTATTTGAAGTTGTAATAGAGTTGGATGAGTAGTTGGATGAGTTGTTATTTAGTTTAACTTAGTTAAGTGAGTTAAACTGAGTTGTGCTAGTTGTAACTAGTTGTAACTAAAGATACACTAGTGAGAGATCAGTGAATTGATTATTTAATTAATTCACAAGCAGTGGTCTCACATGCAACTAAAAAAATACTATTGTTAACTACATGCATGTCAGATTCAGTGGAGACCCAGTTGAGAGATAGGTGAAAGAGTCTATTTGATTATCAGTGGTGACTATAGTGGCTGCACAAGTGCAACTAAACACACATTGGAGAGGCCAATGAGGATTGCGTAGTCAAGACAAGGCAAGATTGAATTCATTTAGGGATTGTGATCAGTAGGGATTGCACAGTGGAGGCAGGCTATCAAGAGGCAGTAAATTGGTACGTGCTTATGCCAATTTTTGTATGACAGTGTGAGACGATTGTATATTGTACTGAGAGATATTGGATTAGAGTTTTGTATGAGATTGTTTCATGATCCATGATATATACATAATATATGATAGTGGGGTTTTTAGCTTTATGTTTTCCCTGTAAAAACATTTGTGTTATGTGTGATTTATTTTTCTTCATGTGTTTGCAATTGGCGATTAAATTTCCTCAAAGATTTAAGTAGAAGGATTTTGTATTTAATAGTGGAATATAATTTTTAGATCAGGAGAATCCGACAATACATAATTGTTTTAAAATTTCTACATAAACCATAAAAATAACCACAAAACATCAAGTGATGAAAAATTTCACCCCTCTTGGGTTATGTCTCTTGGTCGAGCTTCTAATAGCTTGGCCCTATATCATTTTGCTAGAAAATTGTGGTTATCTGGACTTACAGTGCTCCAATGGCTTCAAAACGTGTTCCATTAGCTTCAAAACTGTCAAAAATTCTTGTCTAACCTCTTTCTGCTCCCAAATTAATCAAAAATGAAGAAGTTGTGGTTTTCCCTAGATTTGATACTAGTTGCTCTACAAATTCCCCAAAATCTAAAATTTTCCTACAATTTTTCCCTGAATTCCACTAATGGAGCAACAAATTGGCATATTTTTTGTGCAAATTGTGGGACAGTTAAAAAGTGCACCAAGGCTTAAGGTCTGAATTTTTAATTAATAAAATATAAAAGAATGTGGTCACACACACAATTCTGAGCCAAAGATCATATGGTATATATGGGGGGGCGGGGCTAAGCCCTGACCCCTTACCCCATAACCTCCACCGCCATAACATTTAAGTAATGTTTGGTTCATATGGTTTAATAAGAAAAATGTTAGCCCATATGGTTAGAGCACTAAATTATTTTTTGCAAGGTCAGAATTTCAACTCAACTCAAGGTTAATTCAGACTTCAAACAAATTATTGGTGGCCCTCGTGCTACCACTTAGCGGCTTCCAGTTTGGCCACATGGAAGCATGTGGTTATCATGATAGAACCAATGAAATTCCCCACACCATCGCCATTCAGGGCCTTTCCACATGTCAGGTAATGATAGCCCCAAAAAAATTTATTTTAGACAATCACAAGAGGCCAAGTGGAAACTTGCCATTAGCCCAAAATTTGCCTAGTCAGTTGTCATTTTTGCAAAATTTTCCTGTTGGGAAAATGAACATAACTCATTTCTAGTAGCATACAATCTTGGTTTTCCATGAAACAAGTTGTGCCGGATTTAGAACGATGAGATCTACGCGTTCGTCAAGTTCCAAACCATTCCGACAACTTTCGTTTTTTAAGATATTTTTGAGCAACTCATAACTCCTCCCTACCAGAAGATTTTGGACCCCAAGATCTCTTTTATTACTAAAAATTTGGATGAGGGTACAACCCTCTCACCCTTATAGTCTCAATCCACTACAATTTTCCTAAATTCAACAATTTGAGCTTTTCATGAAAACTGATATTTTCCCTTGATTCTGGAGACCCTGTCTTGTTGTTGTAGATACCATCTTGCTGTAATTTCCCAGAAAAAAAAACTTTCCTTGAAGAAGCAAACATGTTCCCTCCTCAATCGTCAATCAAAGGAAAATTAAACAACTTGAAATTCTCCTCACATTGAGCACTGTCGACATGATGATGTTTAGGCATGTCTTGCCTTGTTCTTGGCTCGACTCTTGACCAAATGTGATTGCCATCGCCATGAAACATCCCATTTTAGATAAAATACTTTGTGAAACCCACAATAAGAAATTTTGAACCCAATTCCCTCTTTATCAAATTATTTTGATGTTTTCTATTTGACCTTTTCACTCTCTTGCACTGACATCTTGTTCACATCACTACTCAACAATGATGCATGTTGCTGCAATTTTACCTATCTTGCTGACATCTTTTTGGAGCCAACATGTTATACACCTGAAAAATATTATCACAAAAATTATCAATCTCGTTGAAATCATAAATTTTCATTTCATGCTTCACCTTGAAAGGCCTCATCCAGAACAACTTGATGCTTGAATGTTAACAAAGAAATATTTTGACTAGCATTCATAATTCTCTTCATTTGTCCAACATGCATAAGAGACAAATTCATCTTCTTACTATGTGCTCTAAAAATGTAACCAATTCCATTCTTGAAAAATTGATACTTATTCTCATGGCGATGAAATATTTCTCTCCTATCTTAAAGATATGGGCTACCCAAAACAATACCAAAAATATCAAACAGAACAACATCAAGTTAAACTTCATCAAGAAAGTTTGCAGTGATAGCAAATCTAAGTATGCACTTCCTCGTCACCTGCAAATTTTCATTCTTACATATACAACCTAAAGGATAAGGCCTTGGATGAGGAATGGTTTCTAAATTCAACTTCTTGATTAAGTATTCAGAAATAAGGTTTGGTTGTGAACCACTATCAAATAGGGTGTCAATCTTGGTATGCTTTGAAATAACTCTAACATTGAAAAGCTCAATTGTTTTTTCATCATATTGAGTACTATCTTGACATATTGAAGAACTAGTACATGCAATGTCCTTGCCTTTCAAACCCATAATGTTGATCTTTTTTTCATCTCTAGAATCAGAACCTAATCATGTGTTATTTTTGCAGTTGTCTTCTCCTTCTCCTTGTTTTTAAGCTTGTTGGGTCTCATCTCTAGATGAAGTTTCCAACAATGATCTTCATCATTTCCATCTTTGGAACAATTTTTGCATGTGATTTTTTCTTTTTCCATATTTATGTAATAATTCTTCTTACTTTTACCCTTGAAATTACCCTTTCATTTCTCTTCAGACTCAAAGCTAGACTCAAAGCTATCCTCACTTGTCTCCTCTGAAACATGTTTCCCTCTTGCCTCTAGATGTGTGGCCTATACACATACTTCATCTAAATTTGAAGGGTTAAACATGAGAATAGTATGTCTTAGATAACTATGCAAACCTCCAATGTAATTTAACAAATTTTCTTGAGATGTTAAATCTACACCCAATATTAGTGCACTTCTCCCAAATTCTTAAGTATAGCTTTGCATACTTTGTCCTTTACCTTGCCTAAATTTTTTCCAATCCATTATAGAATTTTCCATGTATGCTAATGGATGAAATTTTCTCCTTAAGGAAGCAACAAAATGATTCCAAGAGGTTAATACCTTACCATGTTTCTTCATGTCCTCTTGAGTTTTGGCTTCCCACAAAATAAGTGTTGCACTTTCCATATCAATGAAACAAGTTGAATATCTGTGTCATCATCCTTGATTCTTTGTGTCCTACAATACACTTCAAGCTGATGTACCCAATTGTCTAATATTTTAGCAATACCTCTCCATCATACATAGAAAATCAAACTTAATGTCAAGCTTTAAAAACGGAGTTTTACCATGACCTTTTGGAGAATGTGGAGGTGTATGTGAAGGGCTTGTTGTGGAAGAAGATGATGGTGGTGAGGATGGAGGTGAAGAGAATGGTGGTGCCAAAGGTGGTTTTTCACCATTCCCATTACCTTTTGGAGGCTTGTCTCCATATCCTTCATCTCCTTTTGAAGACTTATCTCCCATTGGAATATTTGAGCTCTCACCTTACATCCTTGTGCTTCTTCGCTCATAGAGAAATTTCACCATTCTTGTCATATGAAAGAATGATTTTTCTGAAGGATTTTTCGTCCTCTGACATATTTTCATGCTCTCCTTCATCTTGCATACTTGCTGAAGCTTCAATTGCAATTTGAGGAAGAATTTGTGGTGGAGATTGTGGAAAACTTGTTCTCCTTATCCTTCACCTAACTTGAGGACTTGCAACCGCATGATTTCCTTCTTGTCTCTTGAGATTCAACCTTGTAAGCATCACATACACTTGAAAACAATTAAAGCCTCATAGCAACAAGGAAAACCTAAGCTTTGATACCAAAATTGATATGTTTGAGATCTTAATGTAAATGTGCTTGAGGTTGTATGAATTGGAAGTGTTAAAATTGAGTTCTATGTGCTTTTATGTTAAATTATTAGAAACATAAAGCATGCATTTAAACTCTAAAATAAAAGACAAATACACCATAAAAATAACCACAACACAACGATTGATAAAGGATTTCACCCCTCCTAGGCTACGTGTCATGGTATACCTTCCAATGGCTTGGCCCTATATCGTTATGCTAAAAAATGGTGGTTACATCAATTTACAGTGATCCAATGGCTTCAAAACATGCTCCATTAGCTTCATAAATGTCAAAAAGTCCTTTCTAGCCTCTTTCTGTTCCCAAATTGGTCAAAAACTGAAGAATTTATGAGTTTCCCTAGCTTTGCTACTAGTTTCTCTACAAATTCCCCAAAATCCAGAACTGTCCTACAATTTTGCCCTGAATTCCGCTAATGAAGCAAAAAATTGGCATATTTTCGGCACAAATTGTGGGACAGTTAAAAAACGTGCCAAGGCTTCAGGTCCAAATTTTTAATTAATAAAAGAAAAAAAATGGGGCTGCGCCCACAATTCTGAACGAAAGGTTGTATGGTATATATAGGGGAGGCGGGGCTACGCCCTGGCCCCTTACCCCATAACCTTCACTTCCATAACATTTAAATAATGTTTGGTTTGTATGGTTTAATAAGAACCATGGTAGCCCATATAGTTAAAGCATTGTGTCATTTGTTATGAGGTAGGTAGTTCCACTCCGTCGGAGGTTAATTTAGACTTCAAACAATTTTTTGGTCCCCCCCGTGCTACCATGTGGAGGCCTCTGGTTCGGCCACATGGAAACATGTAGTTGGCCACCATCCAACCAATGAGATTCACCGACACCAGCACCATTCAGGGCTTGCCATGTGTTAGGCAGTGGTAGGCCGAAAAAAATATAATTTCAAATAATCACAAGAGGCCGCGTGAGACAGTGCCACTGGCCGAAAATTTTCCAAGTCAGTTGTCTTTTTGAAAAATTTGCATGTTTGGGAAAACTAACAAAACTCATTTATGGGAGCATACAATGTCTTTTTCCACAAAATGCATTGTGCCAGATTCAAATCAACGATATATACACAGTCATTTAGGTTCCACACCATTCCAACAACTTTCATTTTTGAGCATATTTTTGAGCACCTGATCAAATTTCTTCAATCTTCAATCTTATTCTTTTATATTTTCCATCAAACTCTCAATATTATTTTATGTTTTCAAGGAAAAATAAATATTGGCTAACGCTATGACCAATGGATTATATAAAGTGTTAGACACTAGATTTCTTCTTATTGTCATTGAGATGGGATTTTCTAGTTCTTAGGACAAATATTTCCTCCTCTCCTCGACATTCTGATTAGTATCCCTCCCAAAGTAGAGTTTTTCAAGTTCATAACATGATTTTCATCACTTAAAGTAATTCCCATCTTAGCAATCGGCAAATAGACTCCCATAAATGGTGTGGAGTATGAGGTTGTCAGATCAATATCCATGGTAGGAAAACCATCATTGCCTATATTTTTAGATTCTTCTTCCTATAGTTTTTTCAATATTTCTTCTTCTTTGATTGTTTTTTTAGCCATTCTATTTCGAGACACTTTTGTTCTTTCCTTTTCTTTTCTTCTTCCTCCTTTTGTATCCTTTCTCTTTCTACCTATGCCCTTTTTTTCCCTCTTCCTTTTCTCATTTCTCTTTGTCTTAATTTAACCTGAGATCTTATTTTTATTTCTTCTCCTTTTCTTTCTTTGCCTCTTCCTTTTCTACTACCCTTTTTCTGTGGTTTTCTTGTATTTAGCATTCTGTGCTTTGAAATACTCTCCTACTAATATGTTAGAGCCATTCATTCTTCCCAATGCTTTTATAACATTGTAATAGTTTCTAATTATTTCCTCTTCTTTGTTGACTTGCAAGAAGTAAGACCACTTGCACTTACATTTACAATAATCCAGTGAGACTACACCCCTTGGGTCATACCTATGGAAGTTTGGCTCTCCAAATTTAAAATGGTATAGGTCAAAAACTTATGTTTGTGCTTCTATATAATTATTTACACTCTACATACCTACATAAAAGGGGTAAGTAGGCCATGGTGCATTCTTCAATCATTGTTATCACCTGAAAAATGATCACCTAGCCATTTCTAACTAGGTGGATCAAAAACACCATGTAGGATTAATTTTACCGTAGTAAAATCACTTTCACCAAAGGAACTGATTTAGTAAACCATTTTTATTAAATTATTTGTGATTAAAAAAAAAACCTCAAGAGAATAATTGAATAAACCATTATTTATTTAATTTCTTCTAAGAATAATTATTAAATAATTATTTGATAATTATTTCTTCCCACATTTGACTAAACCACCAAGGAATAATTAAATAATTCGCTATTTACTTATTATTCTTTAATTCTATTTTTTGAATAATTTTTAAATCAATATTTAATGATTATTTGAAATTCGTACTATTATTAATTGTCACAAAGTAATTAATAAATAATTTTATTTGTTAATTACTTCAACGATTTTCTAAATAAAGATATTTGACTATTTTGAATATCTTTTCCCTTCAAAAAATGTAATAAATTATTCCCAACATCTAGATTTGGATTTGGTCAATAATTTTGTATTATTTGCCAAATCCTAGTTTAGCTCAATACTTTCTTATAAATAAGATGATTTTTCATTCATTCTTCACCATGATCACCATTATCATCTTCTCACATTTGAGCTCCCATTTGAGTTCCATTTTTGTCTTTTGGGTTTTCTCATGTACATGAGCTTGAAGGGAATTATATCTCATGTACTCATGTTTTATTGTATTCAGTCTTGGCGTTTGTTTTCCAGGCGCATTAACTATATGGAACTCATTGTATTATTTTTTGACCCATTGATGCCAACATATCATGTATCATGTAACTTGTACTTTCTAGCTTAGTCCCACATTGTTGGGTGTACCATTATTATTTGTACTCAGTTATCTCCGCAAGCATGGGTATGCCTCCCCTGCCTTATTTGAGATCATGTACTCCAAAATAAAAGGAGACTTTTATCATTTTAGTAGGTCTCGCACCCTCCATTTCTACGTTCTTCCTTGAATCTTTTTAGCTATATATATCTCTCTCTGTCTAAGTCCCCTTTGGTGTCTTGTGGAAATGTAACCTACAACGTATTCCAATCATACAATTTTATCCCAACACTCATACGGTGGAGGAAAATATGTTATCACCTAAAAAATGATCACCTAGTTATTTCTAACTAGGTGGATCAAAATATAGCATGTAGGATTAACTTTACCATAGTAAAATCACTTTCACCAAAGGAAATGATTTAGTCAACAATTTTTATTAAATTATATTTTATTAAAATAAAAAAAATCTCATATGAGAATAACTGAATAAACCAATATTTATTTAATTTACTCTAAGAATAATTATTAAATCATTATTTGATAATTATTCCATGTCACATTTGACCAAATCACCTAGGAATAGTTAAATAAATAGTTATTTATTCATTATTCTTTAATTCTATTTTTGGAATAATTGTTAAATCATTATTTAATGATTCTTTCAAATTCACAACTTTCTTAATTCTCACAAAGTAATTAATAACTCATTTTGTTGTTTTAATTAATTCAACCATTTTCTAAATAAATATATTTGACCATTTTGAATATATTTTTCCTCTCCCAAAAATATAATAAAGTATTCCTAACAACTAGATTTGGATTTGGTCAATAACTTTTTTTATTTTTTTCCAATTCCTAGTTTAGCTTAATACTTTGTTATAAATAAGAGGGTTTTTCATTCATTCTTCAGCATGATCATTATCATCATCATCATTATCGTCTTCTTACATTTAAGCTCTCATTTGAGTTTCATTTTTGTTTTTTGGGTTCTCTACATATTGGGGGAGAAAAAATATCGCTAAAGCACAAGGAAATTAAAGTACCCATCCCACAGAGGGGAATTTGAACATCCATGTTGTAAACCTCCTTCACCAGGTGTTTTCTAATAAAAATATTATTCATTTAAATACTTCTTCTATTGTGTTATTGCATCAATTATTTCTTGTTGTTCTATGTTTTAGATCAGGTATGATATTTTTGATGCAAGGTTTTCTTATTTTGTCATTACAGATATGAAATGTAAATATAAAATATTTTTATTAGGATCACTTATCACCAGTTACATAAGTGAAGCGTTTTTGTTACAATTTCCTAAAATATTCATACTAACAGTCATGCTAGTCTGCCACTGACACAAGTGGTCACTTGATATGCAATTTCCTATAAAATTGTCTTATCTGTTACAAATAATGGGATTTATTGTGGTTATTTCCATGAGTCGAATACTCTGATGTATGTCGAATTAGGTGGGATAGACCAATCAAAAAATTCCTGAAATATTTCTTTACCACGATCATACATGCATTGTGATTTGTGATCAAATAGAAAATATAAGAGTGGTAAAATTAAGCCTTCAACAATATTTTTGTAAGATGAAGTATATTGGATTTTTCACAAATCCTTGCAATAAATATGCATCGTTTGAATGTTTATAGTTATTTTTCCGACTGCACCCCATCATCTCAAACTCACATCTAGTACATATGAAGTCAAGCAGGTAAGAAACCATGTAAAATTCAAGTTTCTTCCCTTCTTTTGGACTCTGAGAATTTGTCACATTAGCTTGGATAGATGCAACAAAACTTTAAACCCAATTGAAAATGAGCCCATCATGAGTTCATGTATACATGAGTGGGACCTAGATTTTTCCTTGAATTGTTATATTGTTTCTTTTCCATACATCCTGCAATACATAATTGTGACCATCTGATATGCTTTCCTAACTAAATTTATTTTATATCTCCTATTTGGATTATTTTGAACATGTTGGGGTTTTCCCACGAGCCTCTTAGGATTTCCTTGCTATTAATATTAAACTTGTTTTACCAAGCCATTAAGAATGAAATCCAATGTTTTAGTAAATTGTAATAATCAGCTATATGAGGATATGTTAGTGCGGAAATTACATTTCCATGACTAGCTCTGATAGTCACACCTATTGTATCAATGCACTTGAGTATCCATTCTATGGTTTCTTCACATGGAAATATCGTTGGATGAGAATCAATTTTATAAAACCATGACTTCCTTACATTTTGATATACCTCGTTTTCTTATTCCCCATTTGGATATTCTTTCCTTGCAAAAAAAAGGTAAATTTATTATCATTCCAAAGAAATCAATTTATCAATATAACACTTCATATTAACATAGATGCACATAGATACAATATAACTTTCGTGAGGTTCTTCCCCCATAGGGTATTTCCAAATTATTCACTTGGGAGGATCCATATCTGTCATATGATGATATGTTGAGGTATTACAAATCAACTAAGCCTATAAGATCAAAGATATCCATTAGAATAATTAACTTAGAAAACTAAAGTAAATTTTATCTGTATGTGATCTATATGTAGATGTGCTTGAGGTAGTTTAAATTGCAAGTGTTAAAATTGAGTTTTTATGTGGTTTTATGTTAAATTATTATGCACATAAAGCGTTAATTTAAACTCTAAAATAGCATAAAAAATAGACAAATACACCATAAAAATAACCAAAACATAGCAAGTTATGAAGGAGTACACCCCTCCCAGGCTACGTCTCCTAGTTCAGCTTCCAATGACTTGGACCTATCTCATTATGCTAAAAAATGGTGATCACATCAGTTTAAAGTGCTTGTATCGCTTCAAAATCTATTCCATTAGCTTCATAATTGTCCAAAATCCAACACCATCCTACATTTTTGCCACAAATTCCATTAACGGTGTGATAATTTGGTAGATATTTGATGCAAATCGTGCGAAGCTTTAAATGCATAATGCATCCCAAAAATCCGAATTTTAAACCATAAGTAATGGCCGAATATATAGTTTTAAATATGGGTGGGGCCCTCTCTACCTCCGTGCCCATGGTTTCGGCTTTGAGTCGTATGCATAGTTTGTTGGGGGGGGGGGCAGGGTTAAGCCCTGGCCCCTTACCCATTACCTTTGTTGCATCAACCTTAAATGGTAGTCGAGAGGTATGGTTTACAAGGACCATTGTTAGCCCTAGTGGTTAAGGTGTTGCACTGTTAGTTGAGAGGTCAGAGTTTCGACTCCTACAAAGTCTAGTTCGGAATTCCAACCAAATTTTTGTGGCCCCCATGCTACCATGTGGCGGCCTCCAGTTGGGCCCTGTCACAACTTGTGGTTCGCCACCGAATCACCCTATTAAAAACAACCAAATCAGTGCCAATGACCTTGTGAATAGTGGCGAATTATTATTTTCCCAATAGAGACTAGTCAAACATGCCTAATTAGTAGGTCCAGTCAGATGTACAGACTGTTGACTGGGTAGCCTACACAAATTTTTGCATAATTTTGCCTCTTTGGGAAAAAAAACAGAACTTGTTTATGGGGGAATATGGTGTCGGTTTTCTCTGTAGCGAGTTATATCAAATTCAAAATGATGAGAGATATGCAAGAAAATAGGTTTCGAACCATTCTGAAAACTTCAATTTTTGAGAATATTTTTGATCCTCGGATCATTCCTCTCCAATGGAAGCTTTTGGACCCCAAAATATCACTTTTAGTTGCTCAATAGATGAGGGAACAATTCCCTCATGTTTCCAATCTTGATCCATTTGGCTCTACTTGGATTTGTTCCTTTGAGCCCCACACGAAGGTACTCAACATTCCCTCGTTTTGAATTCCTTGTTATTTTGTAAAGAATGGTGTCCTTCTATAGTTCTTCAAGGCATTTAGAAGATAAATCCTCAATATAAAGAATCCAAACATTCTCTCCTTGATATTCAATCAAAGGAAGCTCATACAACCTTAAGTTCTAAACATTAACAACAACATAAATTTTCATATATGAAGGAAAAACCAACCTAAAGGTATTATCACCAATCTTTTCTAACATTATGAATGGACCATATCGAATTGGTTTTATTTTTTTACCTTCCGCTTGAAGCCTTTATTTGCTAATGTGAAGCCAAAATTCATCACCGACTTAGAAATTTTGATCTACACAATGCTTGTCGTGCCTTGTTTTGTACTTGACTTAGATCTTTTCCAACTGTTCTTGAACTACTTGATGTACCAATTGGATTTGTTCAATGAACATTTTATCTTTGTCTATGTCACTATGACCATCAATAGCAACATATTTTACAAAAATTAAATCCAAAGGAGACTTGGGCAAGTGTCCTAAACATGCTTCAAATGAAGATGTTTTAGTTGAAGAGTGCTTTGCTTAGTTGTAAGCATGTTGAATATAGTGAAAATGTTCATCCCACCACTTAGGATGATTTCTGTAATAACCACGAAGAAGATGTATCACTGTCCTGTTCACCACCTCTGTTTGACCATCTGTTTGTGGATGAAATGTTGTACTCTTTTTCAATTTGGTGTCCATGAATCCCCACATGGTTGACCAAAAGTTCCCAAAAAAGTGAGAATATCGATCACTAAAAATGGATGTGGGCAATCCAAAATACACCCACACATTTTGAAAGAATAACTAACCAGTCTTTTCAATTATACTTTTCTTTTTACATGGCATCAAAATACACATTTTGATGAACCTATCACAAACTACATAAAGATAATCATGAATCATTTTTGACATAGGAAGACCTCCAAAAAAATCTAGAGAAACACTCTCCCATGGACGAAAAGGTACTGGAAGTGGTGTGTACAATCGTAACTTTATATTTCTAGGCTTACTGATAGTGCATAATGAACATCCTCTAATAAAACATGAAAAACTTTCAATCATACGAGGCCAATACCAATACCTCTATAGATGTGCCATTGTCTTAGTTACACTGAAATGATCAACAAGAAGAGAAGTATGTGCCTCTCTTATGATGTTGACTCTTTCTCGCTGTGGAACACAAAGCTTACCAAGATGGTACAACAAGTTATCATGCATGTGATAATACAATTCTTCTACTTGGTTCCCTTGACCCAAAGTTGCATATGCATGTTGAAAATCACTATCTAAATAATATGTTCAACGTAGCTCTCATGTAAAACATAATTATGCTTAAGAATACTAGAAACACTAACAATAGGCCTAGAAATCATATCAACAACTTTGTTAGAGATACCTTTTTTATATCTTATCACCAAGTGGAATTGTTGAAGAAAACCCATCCATCGAAAGTGCATTGATTGTTGCAAATTTATTTACGATTGCAAGTATTGTAGTGGTTGATGATTAGTGTGAATGATCATTTCCTTACCCATAAAGTAGTGTTTCAAAATTTTCACACTTTGCACCGCTGCATACAATTCCTTGTCATATGTAGGATAATTAAACACTTCACCACTAAAAGTTTCTGAATGAAAATAGATGGGCTTACCATGTTGCATGAGGACTACAACCATGGCATACTTACTAGCATCATTCAGAATCTTAAATTATTGTATCAAGTCTGGAAGTGCAAGTACTAGAGACGAACTGATATTTTCCTTCAATGCATCAAATTCCTTTTGGCGTTTACCTCCCCACTGGAATACCTGCTTCACACTTATCAATTCATGTAATGGAGCTGAGATAGAAGAGAAGTTAGAAATAAACTTCCTCCAATATTGGGCTACTCCCAAAAATCTTCTAACCTCCATAACTAATTTGGGCTTTGACCATTTCAAAATGACATCAACCTTGGAGGGATCTATTTTCAATTCACCTCCTCCAACAATATGACCCAAATACACTAAGGAAATTTTCCCAAAATCACACTTTAACATCTTTAAAAACATTTGTTCTTTCTTCAAGACATCAAGTACCCTTTTGATATGCATGACATGTTCTTCACGATATTTGTTGAAAATAAAGATTTCATCTAAGTAGACTATCACAAAATAATTTATAAATGGCCTCAACGCATCATTCTCACACGCATGAAGGTAGTAGGAGCATTGCAAAGACAAAAGTGCATAACTAACCATTCAAAACAACCTTGTTTTGTTTTAAATGTTGTATTCCATATGTCACCTTCAGTAATTCTAATTTTATGATAGCGACTCCTTAAGCCCATCTTAGTAAAATATTTATCATAAGTTTCAATTGATCAAGTACATCATCAATTCGAGGAAGTTGGTAACAGTTCTTTACCATAATTTTGGTTCAATGCATGAAAGTCCACACACATGTGCCATGTTCCATCCTTATTTGGCACCAAAACAATAGATGACCGACATGGAAAAGTACTTGGTCTGATGATCCTTTTTTCCAACAACTCTTGATTTTTATTTTTAATTTCTACACTTTCCATCATTGACATCCTTTACATGTCAATGTTAGGAAGAGGAAAATCTTGTTGCAATTGTATTTCATGTTGGATTTCCCTCTTGGGAGGAAATCCTTTTGGCTCCTGAAACATCTCATCATATTGGTTAAGAAACTCAACCAAATAATATTTCAATCTTGAGTCACAACCTTGAAAAGCTTCATTCACAACATCATTCTTTTGTCTGACCCTTAAAAGCACAAAATTATTGCTATAGTTAATCAGTCTCTTCATTTTTCCAGCATTCACAAGTGAATTATTTAGTTTATGTCGATGTTCTCTAACAATGTACTCAATAATATATTTCCTATCATAAAAGTATGGAATTCCCAAAACAATCCCGGAAATATCAAGTGGAACTACATCAAGTTCAACTTCATCAAGAAAGTTTGTTGTAATTGAAAATCTAAGTATGCATTTCCTTGTTACTTGTAAGTTTTCATTCTTGCATATAAAACCTAAAGAATAAGGACCTGGCTGAGGAATGGTCTCTAATTTTAATTTCTTGACTAAGTCTTCGGAAATTAAATTTTCTTGTGAACCACTATCAAAGAGTGTATCAATTTTGGTATGCTTTGAAATAACTTGAATATGGAAAATTTCAGTTCTTGTTTTCTCATCTTGAGTATCATTAGGATAACTTGAAGAGCTAGTGCTTTTTATGTCGTTACCTTTCATTCCCATTGTTGTGATAATTGTTTCATCTCCCGAATCAGAGCCTATGTCATGTTTTGCAGTTGCAGTTGTCTTTTGCTTCCCTTTGTTGTTAAACTTATTTGGTTTCATCTCAGGATGAATCTTCCAACAATGATATTCATCATGACCCTCTTTGCAACAATGTTTGCAAGTTAAAATTTCTCCTTCCTTCTTGACGAGTGCATCCTTCTTTTCTTTCCCTTTGAACTTATTCTTACCCTTGTCTCCACTTGTGAATGGCTTCTTGCTACCCTCTTGTGAAGTGTTTTCCCCTATTGCTTCAGGATGTGTTTCCTGAACACAAAACTCATCTAAACTTGTAAAATTAAACATAAGGATAGTACGCCTCAAATAACTATGTAAAACACCAATATATTTCAACAAAGTGTCTTGTGATTGTAAGTCTACACCTAGTATCAAAGACCTTCTTCTAAACTATTGGGTGTAACTTTGCTCACTTTGACCCTTTAGTTGTCCAAAATTATGCCAATCGATAATATCCTTCTACATATAAGCTAATGGATAAAGTTTTCTTCTAAGTGAAGTAATAAAATATATCCAAGAGGTTGAGACCTTACCATGATTTTTCATGTCCTATTGTGTTTTGGTTTCCCACCTAATCAAAGCAGCAATTTCCAACCTTAACGAAGCCAGTTGAACCTTTGTTTCATCATCTTTGATGTTCTGAATCATGAAATAAACTTCAAGTTGATGAACCTGATTATCAAGTCTTTCAAAATTCACTTCGCCATTATACATAGGCAGTTTGAATTTGATATCGGGTTTTAATAAGGGAGTTTTTCCATGAACCCTTGGTGTATGTGGAGGTGTTTGAGTAACAGTTTTTTTGGAAGAGGAAGAATATGAAGGTGATGATGGTGGAGAAGAGGCTGTTTTGTCACCATTTCCTTTTGAAGGCTTGGAAATTTCACCCTGCCATATTGAATTTATCTCTTAATAGAGAACCTTCACCATCTTAGTCATGTCAAAGAATTATTTCCTGAAAGACTTTTCATCTTCTGACATATTATCAACTCCTCCCTCATGTTACATGAATACTAAAGCTTTAGATGCAATTTGAAGTGGCATTTGTGGTGGATATTATGGAAAATGTGCTCTCCTTGGCCTTGTCCCAACCTGAGTATCTGTACCCAAAATATTTCCTTATCCTCTCTTGAGCTTCGACCTTGTAAGCATCATTAAACACTTGCAAACAATCAAATTGTCACAGCAACAAAGAAAATTTATGATCTGATAGCAAACTTGATCTATATGTGATCTATATGTAAAATGTCTTTGAGCTAGTTTAAAGTGCAAGTGTTTAAATTGAGTTTTTATGTGGTTTTATGTTAAATTCTTATGCACATAAATTATGAATTTTAACTCTGAAATAGAAGAAAAAAGCAGAAAAGTACACCATAAAAATAACCATAACACAACAAGTGATGAATGAGTTCCACCCTCCTGGGGTACGTTTCCTGGTCCAACTTCCAATGGCTTGGTCCTATATCATTATTCCTAAAAATTGTGGTTACATCAGTTTATAGTGCTCCAATGGCTACAAAACTTGTTCCATTAGCTTCAGAAATGTCCAAAACACCTGGCTGGCCTCTTTCTGCTCCCAAAATGGTCAAAAACTGAAGAAGTTATCATTTTCCCTAGATTTGTTGCTAGTCACTCTATAATTTCCCCAAAAGCAGGCATCGTCCTACATTTTCGCCCCAAATTCCACTAATGGAGCGAAAATTTCGTGAAAATTCAGCACAAATTGTGGGATGGTTTAAATGCATAATGCGATCTAAAAATATGAATTTTAAAACATAAGTCATGGTTGAATATTTAGTATTAAATATGGGCGGGGCCCTCTCCGCTTCCGCGCCCATTGTTTCGGCCTTGGTTCGTATGCATAGTTTTTTGGGGGTTCGGGGCTAAGCCTTGGCCCCTTACCCCATTACCTCTGCCACATCAACCTTAAATGGTAGTTGAGAGGTATGGTTTACAAGGACCATGGTTATCATAAGTGGTTAAGGAATTGCGCTATTAGTTGAGAGGTCAAAGGTTCGACTCTTCTAGAGTCTAGTTCAAAATTCCAACCAAATTTTGGTGGCCCCCATGTTGCCATGTGGCAGCCTTCAGTTGGGCCATGTGGCAGCATGTGGTTTGCCACCCAATCACCGAAAGAAAATTTACCAAATCAATGCCAATGACCTTGTGACAAGTGGTGAATTATTATTGGCCCAACAAAGCCCAATCAACCATTTCCAGTCAGGAGGTCGAGTTGGCTTTACGAATTTTTGACTGGGTAGCCTCCACAACTTTTGCCAAAATTTTGCTTTTTCATGAAACAAGTTGCGTCAGATTTAGAACAATGAGATATACATAAGAATATAGGTTTTGAGCCATTTCAAAAACTTTCATTTTTGACAATATTTTGTAGGATCATATCAAAATTATGGCGCATCATGAAAGAGAAACGTATTTTGAACCCAGAAGATGCGCTATGACACAAGGAAAAAGGGGATGTTACTAAATAATATTGCATCGCGATATGATTTATTAATTTTCCATTACAAATATGGGGCACGACACCATTATTTGACGCATCACATAACTTTATTAGACGCAATGAAAATGGATTGTGTCGTAGCACAATACTAAAATTTATACTGCTAAACAAAATGTGACACCGTGAAAATATGGGGGTGATACTTCATATATCAAATCACACTATGTGTTGAACAATTAAGTAATACAAATATTGTATATGAAACTGCATTGTGATGGAAAAGGGGAATTGGGAGGCAAATCAGGTTTCAACCTATACATATGAATAAGGTAGAAGATGAAGGGTTGGATGGTCATATAATCGTGCCAGAATATGGTAATTATTATTGTCAATTGAAAAAAAAATATGTTAGAAGAGGGTGTGCAATATCAACCTAAAACATGGTGTGGTGAAGCATGTATGTTACAACTCCATGAAACATGTTGAAAAATCAAGTGATAGCGATGTGTTACCAATTATTGTGACACAAGAGAGCAAGAGGGGTATATATAAAAATTTTACCATGGGAAGAACATTAAATTGACATTAATTGTGAGCAACACATCACACAGAGATATCTAATGAATCTTAGTGTCGCAGGTCATGATTAAAATGCGATGAAAGGTTGCGATGTCATGCAAGGCTAGAGTGTGATGCAATTTTGCGATGCAATCTTTGAACTTTATGAATTTTACAAGTTGTAACCTTCTCATGTATTCCATTCCAAGGGTATGAAAAGTGGTCTTAAGTTCCTGGTCAGATAGATTCCTTAGTATTTTGGACGAACGAAGCCTCAATTTTCCCTTTGCTACAATATTTTAGGGCTATTGTAGTTGCTATTCTTATTGTACTACAATTATTTGTGAATCCTAAAATATGTTGACACTATAGAAAGCTACAAGAAACACTCAATTACGAGTTGGAAAGTGGTATTTGACATCTAAAAAAATTAATAGAAAATGTATTTTTAATTTTAAACATAAATATTTTAATGTCCATAATAAGTGAAACAAATATATATATATATATATATATATATATATATATATATATATATATAGAGAGAGAGAGAGAGAGAGAGAGAGAGAGAGAGTAAAAAATACTTTTATTATGTACTTTGGAGGTGTGAGTGAAATGTTTATTCTTTCAATTCTTAATATACATTTTTAAAGATAGATGTTGTTTTTGTTTAAGTGCTTTTTATTTGATATGTATAATTCCCTCCATGCTCACTATGGAGTTAGTATAAAAAAACAAAAAAAAAACCAATATCCACATTAAGTATAATATTTCAATATATATATATATATATATATATATATATGAAAAAAAATTCTTACTCCATAGGTATTTTACACAACAAAAAGGGAGAACTTCTAAATATTAGGCAACCAATATATTTTCTCATAGGGAATATTAAATATTAAACACGTAGAAGTTACTATCTACAATGGGAGTTATTATCCCTAATATGAGAGATACAATTTGTTACATGATCAATGTGAAATTGAGATTTACATTTAAAAAGGATATATTAATGAATATTCTAATTACATGATCAATTTGAAATTGAGATTTACATTTAAAAAGGATATATTAATGAATATTCTAATTAATAGAGGAAACAATTTTTTTCATAAAACTTTTTCTAGTTAATTTTAATCAAAATTTAGCAATTTGTTTTAAAGAGTTTAAGTTGTTTAATTGTAAAATTCTAGTGTCCCAAGGCTTTTTAAAGGTGTTGAATCAATTAATGTGTTCAAAAATGTATTTTAAATCATAGAAAATCACAATCTTGTTTGAAATTGTATTTCCTAAGACCATTATTTGATAAGTTAGGTTTCTCCTATATTATTAGCATATATATTTTTAATGTTGGCCATAAATGAAATATTTTAATGCCTACACTAAGTAAAATAATTTTAATTTATTTTTATGATTTTTATTAATTTCACAATACGAAATATAAAATAAGTGCTTTGATATTTATGATACTTATGTGTGTTTGTTAGTCATTTTATTTATGTCTATATCAACATTTTATATATGCAAAAAGAAAAAATAATTAAAATTATATATTGTATTCTAGATATTTTTATTTTAACAGAAATTTGTTTAATTATTCAATATTTATACGGAAATCACGCATAATATTTTAAAAATTGTTAATATGAAAAATTTATGATAAAATTAACATGTTCAGACAATTTCATATAAGCTCATAAATTTTATATATATATATATATATATATATATATATATATATATATATATATATATATATATATATATTCATGCTGGTTTGGATAAGAAAAAACGTCTCCATAGTTTATATCCAAAAAATTTCAGAAAATTCTAATTAGTTACCCAAAAAAATTAACTTAATAACAAAAAAAAAGCACGAAAGTATATAAAAAAAATGAAATATACCTCTTACAAAAGTACCACAAGTTAGAAAACAAGGTTTTTTGGTATAATATTAAGAGTTCAATCTTTCTTGAACAAAATTGTTCGAACTATCTATTTGGCATTGATAAATCAATTATAAGATTTTTTTTTTTATAAAATAAAATAAAAAACTAGCAATTGTATCATATATTGTAAAGGAAACGCAAAATGTTATTAAATTGCCTTAAATTATAAGCAAGAGTTTCATGTGAACTATTATCTATGAAGTGATAATTCATTCAGTAGATAAACTCTTGGAAGTCCTTGTGACCCAATTGAAATTTGATAATCCTCACCACATCCAAAATCTTTGAATAAGAAACCATTATAACAAAAATCACCTAAAATTTTTATGTCGATTCAAATTACAAAATTTCATTGCAGTCATCATCAATAATATAAGATTTTCATTTTCTCAGCATAGTTGATGCAAACCAAAAAAAATGACGTTGCACCAAGCATTAATTAGTACCGTCATAAAGAAAAATGAAATTGAATCAATATCCACAGAATCCATAGTTTCGACCTTCCTATCATTTTCGAGACATAATTGATGCTTGGTTTTTAAAAATGGTAAAAAGTTGGTAAATACTTAAATTCCATTAAATTATTAACCATTATAAAATTAATATTTTTTCCTTTAAATTTTTAAAGAAGGAAATGAATTTTTTTTAACATGATTTTTTTAATATCAATTATTTTTCAAGTTTTATTATAAGAATTATACAAGAATCTCTTAATCTATAGGTAAATTTTAGTCCATAAGAAACTCCACTTTATGTTCACGGATAGCATGTCATCCAACCCCATAAAAAATAGGTTTCATTGCTCAACAAACTCAAATGATACGAAGTTGGTATATTTCCCAAACCAACAAACACGATCATGGTGGTGCCCGACCGAAGAACTTGAGGCCGGAACCTCAGGCCATGGAACTTGCGGTCTGGGGGTTAATAATATATATATATATATTTTTAATTTGTTATGCAGAGAACAAGTAAGATATCTGGCGCCCAAATATTCAAGCAAAATTACATTGATAAATAAGTTACATTGGTAATGGTATTCCACCATTGGCTCTTGTTCTATTACTTTTATTATTATATAAAAATATATAGCATTTAGTCTTTCATAAGAAATCTCTTTGGTAGTCCTACAGGGCATTAAAAACATTTGTGTTAGTCCGACAGGGCATTACCTTTACACCCCAACAACGTCACACAAAAAAACGCTACACATCAACTGAATTGAGTTTGCACTCATCATTAGAGTGAATTCACGATCGATTCCATGCAGTGAGAAAAACAAAAGTAGTGTGGGTGTGATTTACTTTTGTTTTTTCAATATACATTCAGCAAGAGATTTTGAACTGAATTGTTGGGAATTTTCTATTCACAGTAGTAATCCTCACGCTCATATCATTGTTGTTTGGAATTTTTTATAATTCTTTAACAACGTTCTGATATCATGTTGGAATTTCTGGTTATTCCGAACAACAATTGAGAGGAAAATAAAATTCCTCTGCAAACACAGAGATTAAAAAAATGTTCATTAAACAAACTATAAGCTGTTACAAAATGAAATTCCTCAGAACTTTGGTGTTCTAGATTCTCAAAAAAATACTTCTGCTGCTACAGGACACAGCTCTTTTCTCCTTGGCATATGCTACTACAAAACATAGCTCACTACTCTCTCTATCTTTTCTCTTTTGCCTTCACTACTACACACATAGTTTTGCAGTCTCACTGCTCTTGGCGTAAATTACAAACAACCTTGCTACTCTCTGCTCTTTTCGGCATACATATTCCTTTTTTTCCACAACATATATATGGTTGCCTTTTACAAAGGAGTATTAAAAAATTTTAAAATAAGACATAACAAACTACTACAAATTTATATGTATTATAAACATTACATGTTTATAATACATATGTCAAAACATATATATACAATAAAATATGTCGCCACAAATAATACATTTAAAACATTACACATTCCGTGGAGTTCAATGATTATGCAAAAGCCCATTTCCTTTCCCCACGGAATTGTTGTGATTTGTCTACAGGAGTGATGACATCGTCATCACTCATGTCATCACTCCTCTGGTGGGTCAACTTTTCTCTTCGTTGCTCATAATGGATGCCGTTAAAATGATGCTGGCTGCAAGTTTGATTTTGGTCTCTTTTCTTTTCTGCAACCGTTGGAATTAATTTCCAACACAATATGCCATAGATCCAAAGTGTTGTTGCATGTCAAATTTTTGGAGAGATATATATTGAAGATGTTGATAGAATTATGTCTGTAAAGGCATAAGGAAGGCATATGGATTCTCCTACTGAATGTGAAATCATTTACTTCCAACAAACTGCTTCGGTGTTCAAGTAGTTCTTGGCGTGCCCCACAAAGGTCTGGAAGCACCAGATCTGTACAAACTGCTTCGGTGTCCAAGTAGGTGTTGGCGTGCCCCACAAAGGTCTGGAAGCACCAGATATGTTTCAAGACAGGGAACGCAAAAAATGAAATTTTTTAGGATTCATCCTTAGTGATCCACAAGAAATTTTCTCAAATATGTGAAAGAAACGACTAGCGAATATAGTCAAACCTCATCTTCTGCATCAAGGAGGATTCTACACAGGACAAAGTAGAGCCGGATCTCCCGAAGTTCTTGTTCCACACAAGACAACTTAAAGAAAGGTATAGACGCTTGGACTTATGGATTTTATTCTGTCACAATGATTTAAACGCCTCCAAAATAAACGTCCGCTAAGCACATATTTAAATGCCAAATTTAAACACCTAATGGTGATAAAAACAATATAACTGCTTTGTTTTATTTTAAGTGCCATTATGTTATAAAAGAACATATTCAACCTCCTTTCAGTGAATCAACTAAAACTCGAGCTTTATTTTTGCAAAAAAACAAGCACACTCTACAAAAGTAGTAGCTCAAACATTAAAACCTTGAAAAATAAAAATAAAAACAGCAGGTTCATATTCTGTTTAGTATTTACTTGCATCAGTTTTATGGTGACAAATCTTAATCAAAATCTATCCAGTGTGACTAAATCTATCCATTTAGCAAGGAAACCTTAAACCAATAAATAAAACACCGGTTTAGCTTAACTGCATTTTATTTATGGAACACAATCAAAATATGCTTTTTTTTTTGTCAACAAACACATTACATTCAAGTGACTCCCCAAAAAAAGAAACACATTACATTCAAGTGACTCCTGCGAGTAAATGAAGTTCAACAAAAAAGAGAAACACATCGCATTCAAGTTGCTCTAGTAGGTATGTGAAGAGCAACGCAAGAAAATAAAGTAATATCAGTAAAAGTTTTCCAAAATAATAGATTCAAACTGTGGCTTTGCAGTCATCACGAATCTTCATGTAACCCAAATATTTACCTCTTTTTCATGACGCTGGGTAACAACTTCGCCGCAAGCTTCACACAGATAATACATTACAAATTACACACACCTTATTACATTATATCGTTTGGATCTACAACACAAGGCACTCCATTATATTGTTTCGATCTACAATGCAAACCACATGCCTGTTCAAAAAACCTACCAAATCTATTCAATCGGCCGTAGTGAATCTTTTGCTGCCGAAGAAGAGAGATGCCCAATCTTCTTCGTCTTGCTAGCATTGTGCATTTCAATCTTTGACATAACTGGAATCACTCGTGGTGGATTGGGCATCATTGCAAAAAATAACTGGCACTATACCGACTTGTTAAGTCTGATAGAATGAAAACAAGAGTTCTGAGAGTAGAAAAAAAAAAGAATCAGAGTCACAAATTTCCTCCATCAAACTATCGTTAGCTGCAAGGATAAAATTCTAGTAGTTTTCAAATTCTTTATAACAATATGAGTTGATCTAAATTGTAGGTTCGAAGATCCAACGGGTAAGGAGGAAAGTCAATAATGGTAGCGGAATACTTTATCCACACAACCGTCACCCCTAGTCGGCTTAAGTCTGATAGAATGAAAACAAGAGTTCTGAGAGTAGAAAAAAAAAAAGAATCAGAGTCACAAATTTCCTCCATCAAACTATCATTAGCTGCAAGGATAAAATTCTAGTAGTTTTCAAATTCATTATAACAATATGAGTTGATCTAAATTGTAGGTTCGAAGATCCAACGGGTAAGGAGGAAAGTCAATAATTGTAGCGGAATACTTTATCCACACAACCTTCACCCCTAATCGGCTTTAAGTCTGATAGAATGAAAACAAGAGTTCTGAGAGTAGAAAAAAAAAAGAATCAGAGTCACAAATTTCCTCCATCAAACTATCGTTAGCTGCAAGGATAAAATTCTAGTAGTTTTCAAATTCTTTATAACAATATGAGTTGATCTAAATTGTAGGTTCGAAGATCCAACGGGTAAGGAGGAAAGTCAATAATTGTAGCGGAATACTTTATCCACACAACCTTCACCCCTAATCGGCTTCAAGTTACTTAGATGCTCCTTGCTAATATAAGGTACCCAAGGACTGCAATGTGCAAAATGTCCTTGTCTTTTCCTATGAAGAAACATGCAACATCAAAGAAAATTTGTTTCTCCCAGAAAATTTGTTTCTGGTCTTCTTCGTTGTAACTAATTTTCAGAGCGTTTCATATATCCATTGGAAGTATTTTCGATAATCTGAGCAATGCCCATATAATCGAATTTTGGTTTTTGGCGAGTCTTCGTTGATCTCTGAAATGCCCTAAAATTAAAATCTCAGGTATGTAATTGTCACTACTACACCAAGGGCATTTTAAGACATTTGTTTAAGACAAAAGAAATCACCTTTGTCTTAAAAAGTCACCTTTTATTTTAGTTATTTTATATTAAAATTTAATATCAATTGAATTGTTTTAAATATAAAATTTAAGACAAAAATAGTGCGAGACAAAAATAATTTGAGACAAAATTTTATATTTAAGACAAAAGCAATTTGAGACAAATATTTAAGACAAAAACAATTTGAGACAAAAAATTTAGGACAAAAATTTAAGACAAAAGTATTTTAAGACAAAATTTTATATTTAAGACAAAACTAATTTGAGACAAAAATATTTTAAGAAAAAAAATTTATATTTAAGACAAACAGTTTGAGACAAATATATTTTAAGACAAAAGCAATTTGAGACAAAAATATTTTAAGACAAACTTTTAGATTTAAGACAAAAGCACTTTGAGACAAAAATATTTAAGACAGAACTTTATATTTAAGACAATGAAAATTAAGACGGAACTCATTTAAGATAGTTAGCAATTAAGACAAAATCATTAGCATTGGGAAGTTTGCATTGAAATACCACGAGTGGATAGTGGATAAAATTATGTTTTTTATTTTTGAAAATCAATATTCAAACCACATGAAATTTAATCATGTCATATTTATTTATTTTATATTATATTTTTCTTTTTTCATTAAACCACATTCTAAAAATTTAATAAATAAATAGATAAAAAAATATTATTTTTAGGTTGGCAACTCAAGGGGATTTGAACTTTGAATCTCGTGTTTTAACCATAACTGCTCCAACACTAATATTCTTGGGCATATTATGTTTTTTCCTGCTAACCGCTCCAAATGTAACAACCTCTAAGAACTAGTAGGGTCCAAGGAAAAGAGCTACAAGTTCCCCAAATCCGATCTACATTTCATGGACAACCACATTTCCCCCAAATGTCCTCCACATATTTTCCTTGGTGTATTGGAGTTTGAAAAATACATAGGATGCCACAAGTAATCCTAATCATAAGACTCAACTTTCCTAATGACTAGGAGGCCTTAAAAATAAAAAATAAAAAACATCTTAATTTATGCCCAAAATTACTAAAATTTCCTATCCCAAATATGAAATTAGAAATTCTACAAAATTATAGGGCAACAAGGAAACCAACTTCCTCTTCCAAAAATCTCTAAGACCTTATGGAGGACAAATACAATTTTTGAAATAAATTGTTGAAATTATGCTCTTGCATCAATAGCTACCAATGTATCCTTGTAGGCCACCCCCTTTAACAATAGTAATACCAATGTCCTTTACCAGCTAGAAGGAACTCCTTACATAATTCTCTCTTAGATCCCCTTAACCCATTGCAATGGTTGTCTTTGATGCCTACCTAGTTGCAAGCACATTAAGAAGCAATGTAGCATATTGTTGGTTGAGGATTTCGATAAGTATGTGATTTTGTTGACATCTTGTGACTATCTCATATGTGAATATATAAAATCTTGGATGCATGTCTCCCTGACACTATAACATGACTTAGTATTGCCTATCATATCGTGTCACTCCCTCCTCGAGACACCTAGAACTCGCTAACACTCCCTGTCACACACTCTTATTCATTCATTTATGAATTTTGACCTAGTGCGCCTCTGTCATGTTTTCCTGGCACTCCCTAACACTCCTTACCACACATTGGCACACCTAGGCACTTGGAACAACTTTGTATGCTTCCCTAGCACTCTAACATGTTTGCAGTTCCTAGAATATCGTGTCACTCCCTTCTTAACACACCTGGAACTGCCTTATACTTCATTTCCATGCATTTTAAACTAGTGCCCCCTTGCGTTTCCCTGACACTTGGCCCTTACACTCCCTAGCATGTGTTCATGCCACACCCTGGCACCTGCCACATCTTGGCATGCCTATCATGCCTTGGAACTGTCTAACATGTCTTAATACCTCTAGGAATTCCTTGACACACCTTGGTATTCCTTAGCTTTCATGTCGTCATAGATAACCTTGCTTTTTTTGTGACTTGGGAACCCAACCAAGTCATTGGAAAATCGATGTTGTGCCCAACCCAAAGTTTCCCTTTGTCTAAAACTAATTTATCCAACCGTTTATATAACCATAGGCTTACCTCCTACAAGTCTTATTCTGAGCTTCTCCAAACACACTTTATCCTTGAGACACTTGGAATTCATTGACACTACTTGGCACACACTCTTATTCGTTCATTTCCATGCATTTTGACCTAGTTCTCCCTTGCAATGTCCTGGCACTCCCTAACACTCCTCAACATCCATTGACACTTTCTGGCATGTGTTAGCATGCCTTTTCATTCCTTGGCACACATTTACACTCCTTAGTTATCATGCCCTCACAATTACCCTTACTTTTTTGGAACTTGGGAACCCAACCAAGTCTTGCCTTGAATATAACAACTTGACCAAGTTACGGTTACTACAACTAGATTGTGCCTTGTTCACCTAAGAAATGACTATAACCCCTCACCCATTTAACCCCCTAAACCCTAAACCCCTAACCCATTTAACCCCCTAAACCCTTAACCCCTAACCCCTTAAACCCTAATTCCTGACCCCTAACCCATTTAACCCCCTAAACCCCTAAAACCCTAACCCATTTAACCCCAAAACCCTAACCCCTAACCCCTAAAATAATTAACTGCTAAATCCGCTAACCCCCTAAACCTCTTAACCCTAACTCATTTAACCCCCTAAACCTCTAACCCCTTAACCTATAACCCATTAACCCCTTAGCCCCTAACCCCTAACCCCTAAAATCCTTAACTGCTAAATCCCCTAACCCCATAAACCTCTAAACCCCTAAACCCATTTAACCCCGTAAACCCTAAACATCTAACCCTTAACCCCTAACCCCTTAAGCCATAATTCCCAACCCCTAACCCATTTAACCCCCTAAAACCCTAACCCATTTAACCCCTAAACCCTAAACCTATAAACCCTTAAACCCCTAAACCACTAACACCTAAACCCCTAATCCCTTAACCCCTAAACCCATAAACTGTTAATGCTTAACCATTAACCCATTAACCCCTCAACCCTGACCCCTAAAAACCTTAACTGCTAAATCCACTAAGCCCTAAGCCCCTAATCCCTAATCCCTTAACCACTAGCTCATTATTCACCTAACCCCTAACTGCGCCTAAATCCCATAACACCTAAGCCCCCAATCCCTAATCCCTTAACCAATAACTCATTATCCCTCTAACCCCTAAATGTGCCTAAATCCCCTAACCCCTAAACCCCCAATCCATAACCCCTTAACCACTAACTCATTATTCCCCTAACCCCAATCCCCCTTAAATACTAATTCTTTATGCCCCTAGCCCTTAAGCCCCCAATCCCTAACCCCTTAACCACTAACGAGAATATACCACAGTGGGCATGCACAAGAAGAAGAACCAAAGAAATAAAATTCAATAAATAAAGCACAATCACCACTCCAAACTCGCTTCTCTAAAACACATACAACTGCAATAAATCCCACTGAAGCTTACAAATTTATCAAGCCCTAATTAACTTACTAACAAATTCAACAAGCCAACATGCTACAATTTTTTGAGTCACCCCCAAATCAATTAGTAATTATTTCATGAATGTACATTTGTTTGTAGTTTTATTTAAAATGTTGAAATTATCTCAAGAGCGTATAGAATATATCCAAAAGTTAAAAAAATGGAAATTTTGCTTACCTCCACAAGGTATCATCACACCCGGGTAGGTGAAAACATACAAGTCTAAATCTTCTACCTCTAAGTCTCAATGGCACTTCAACATGTCAATAACATACTTGTAACAATGCTTAATGAGTTTTGTCTATTGGCTAAAGAGATGTACATGCTGCATCCATCCAAAAATGAACATCTCAATCAATCCAACATCATAAATTGTGCTAAATAGTTCATCATGTTATTTCAAATATTACAATATTTTCTTATATAATTAGCTCACATATTCCTTGAATATTTGAAAGCCAAACTACCTTAGCACAATATACCAGAAATATTTGTACTCTAAAAGACAAAAAACGACAACAAACTAAAATAGGAACTTTAACTCTAATCCAGACACTTCATTCTTAGCAACATGATATCTAATGTAGATGATATGTGGAAAAAAAGGCTTCATATATTGTTTATCACATGTCAAACCGAGTGAACAAACACATGCATAGAAAACATTAGAAATAGGGTTCATAGACCGACTTGTATTATATGGTTTCAAACCCTTCTTGTCTCCTTCAAGGGTGTTTCTGGAGGTCTTAAAAAAGACTTCCTTTTGCTAACCAAATGGAGTTTTTCTTTCACACATGTATGGAAACGTACTTTCCAAATCATATTGTAATAGATTCATAAGGTGATATTGTTGGTATTAACTACACCTTATTTGGAGACATCATTTTTATTGTAGGGGTTGGTACCTTTCTATTGGATGTGGTTGGTGATGTGAAGACTACTCAACCTCTAGTAAAGATTCATACTAACTCTAACAAGCTTATGGATGCTTTTTTACAAAGGGAGACCCCTCTAAGCTTAACTCACTCTATTCTTTGTTTGTTCATGCTAATTATTGTTCTCAACTTTCCTTCTCCAAGGGGCTGAGACTATTTGCTTCATTTATTTTACATGGCCCGATGAAAGAAGAAGAATGGAGATTGTCTCCACATCTTTTCCATTTTGCTAAGTTACAAAAAGAGTCAATTTATATAGCCAATAGACTAATAGTCTCTCGATACACCTTTAGTGAGCTATGCATAGCTCCCACCTATCACTGTAGCTCAATGAAATGACATCTAATAGCTCCAAGACACCATTATAAATGGAGTAGTTGTGAAGTTGTTGTTAAATGATCACCTCCAAATTTTCAATTCTCATGAATTTTGGGGGAGGGGGGTCTTTTGGTGTATTGAGCAGGGGAAGGGGACATAAGGGTAGCATGGATGGGTAGAAGTGAGAGGTTCGAGCATGGTTTACTGAGATCTACAATCCTAACATTAGAGAATGAGAAGGAGCCTTAGGGCCTTATGGAATAGGGGCTAGGGAACCTATAGGTAAGGTAATGAGAGAAATTGGTAGGGGAACCCGCAATAGTTGCGACAAGGGGATTAGGGGCCACATTATCACAACCCATATGCACTTAACCCATAACCAATAAATTCCCTATCCCTTTAACCCCGAAGCCACAATACCTTAAGCCCTACACCCATAACTCATAACAAATTAACCCCTTGATCCCTTAAAACCAAAGCCATTAACCCCTTAACCCCTAACCACTAACTTAGAATCCTTGAACCCCATAAACCCTAATCCCATATCCTCTTAAAGCTTGACCCTTAACCCGTAAACTCATTAAACCCTAACCCCTTAACCTTCTGACACCTAAATAACATAACCCTTAGGCACTTAACCCCTAAATCCCCTGAAATGTAAGTATGTGATTTTTTTGACATCTTATGACTGTCCCGTATGTGAATATATAAAATCAATTTTTTTGTACCATTTTAAGGATTGATACCATCAAGTGTGTGCGCTAACATGGATGGAACACTAACTGCATGTTGTATATATTGTAATGTAAATGAATAATCTCTTCTGGAAAAGGCTCCACTCATAATTCCATTTTGCAAATGCTTGCACTCAGTAATCATGGTCATATTTTAAGGTGTGATGTTATTGTAAGGGTAAACCTACCTATCCATCTCTTTAAACACACACATCACACATGTTGGCTTGATCTTGTGCTTGTTGTGGGGAAAATGTTGTTGCAGTGGAACCCCCAAATAAGATTTATTTGGGTTGACTCTGATTTGAATAGCTCTAAATGACTTCAAATTACCCTTGCCTTGACTACGCAATCCTCATTGGCATCTCCAATGGATGTGTGATGCATTGGATGCATCAACATAGTCACAACTGATAGTCACACTGTCCTTTCACCTATCTCTCCACTGAGTCTCCATTGGAACTCCCATGCAAGTAGTTAACTGTTGTCTCTGTTTAGTTGATTAATGAGTTATTATTTGTGAATTAATTTAACTAATTAATTCACTCCACTCCCACTAATGTATCAATCTGTTAGAAATAGACACAATTAGTTCAATTGAGTTTAACTCCAAGGATGTAGTTAAACTGAAACAAACTCCATGAACTACTTCACCAACTCCATCATAACTCTGCCACTTGAGTCCTGACTTGAGTCCTCCATGCATGGACACCAGTAAACCCTAGGAATTGCGTAATTCCTTCAGCTAGTTGTTCTACCACACTTGTTAACTAAAATTAAGTGCTCCAAGAGAATAAGTTGTTATTTAGGGTCTAATTATTATTAAGAGCTAATAATAATCGACAATTCTATTTTTAGATCAACGATCTATAAATAGACTTCGCCCAATATGTCTAAAAATATAAATCCATCTATTTTTCCAACTTGACCAACCATCCACAAATAGAATCCTGCAACTTCTGAAATATGGTCTCCATGTCTAAAAATAGATTTGCGCCAAAAATAGCCTGCGAGCCCATTTAGTGAAGGTGACTCTTTTCACTAAGCTCATCATCTTGTTGAATCCCAACACCTAGAACTCACTAACACTCCTTGCCACACAGTCTCATTCATTCATTTATTAATTTTGACCTAGTGCTATGTTATGTTTTCATGGCACTCCCTAACACTCCTTAGCATGCATTGGCATACCTTGGCACCTGGAACATCTTTGTATGCTTCCCTAGCACTCTAACTTGCCTTGGAAGTTCCTAGAATACTGTGTCACTCCCTTCTTAGCACACCTAGAACTGGCTGATACTTCATTTCCATGAATTTTAAACTAGTGCTCCCTTGTGTTTCCTTGACACTTGGCCCTCACACTCCCTAGCATGTGTTCATGCCACACCCTAGCACCTGCCACATCTTGGCATGCTTATCATGCCTTGGAACTGCCTAAAATGTGTTAGTACTTCTAGGAATTCCCTGACACACCTTGGTATTCCTTAGCTTTCATGTCGTCATAGATAACCTTACTTTTTTTGCGATTTGGGAACCCAACCAAGTCATTGGAAAATAAATGTTGTGCCCAACCCAAAGTTTCCCTTTGTCTGAAACTACTTTGTGCAACCCTTTATGTAACCATAGGCTTACCTCCTACAAGTCTTATTCCGACCTTCCCCTAACACACTTTATACTTGAGACACTTGGATTTCATTGACACTACTTGGCACACACTCTTATTCATTCATTTCCATGCATTTTGACCAAGTTCTCCCTTGCAATGTCCTGGCACTCCCTAACACTCCCCAAAATCCATTGACACTTTCTAGCATGTGTTAGCATGCCTTTTCATTCCTTGGCACACACTGACACTCCTTAGTTCTCATGCCCTCACAATTACCCTTACTTTTTTGGAACTTGGGAACCCAACCAATTCTTGCCTTGACTATAACAACTTGACCAAGTTATGGTTACTACAACTATATTATGCCTTGTTCACCTAATAAATGGCTATAACCATACACCCATTTAACCCCCTAAACCCCTAACCCATTTAACCCCCTAAACCCTAAACCTATGAACCTTTAACCCTTAACCCCTTAAACCCTAATTCCCGACCCTAACCCATTTAACCCCCTAAACCCCTAAAAACCTAACCCATTTAACCCCAAAACCCTAACCCCCAAAACCTAATCCCTTTAACCCCTAACCACTAAAATCCTTAACTGCTAAATCCCCTAACCCCCTAAACCTCTAAACCCCTAACCCATTTAACCCCCTAAACATCTAACCCCTTAACCTTCAACCCCTTAACCCCTTAACCCCTAACCCCTAAAATCCTTAACTGCTAAACACCCTAACCCCCTAAACCTCTAAACCCATTTAACCCCGTAAACCCTAAACGTCTAACCCTTAACCCCTTAAGAAATAATTCATACCATGTTACTCCCTCCTCGAGACACCTAGAACTCGCTAATGCTCCCTGTCACACACTCTTATTCATTCATTTATGCATTTTGACCTAGTGCTCTGTTATGTTTTCCTGGCACTCTCTAACACTCCTTAGCACACATTGGCACACCTTGGCACTTGGAACATCTTTTTATGCTTCCCTAGCACTCTAACACGCCTTGGCACTTCCTAGAATACCGTGTCACTCCCTTCTTAGCACACCTGGAACTGGTTGATACTCAATTTCCATGCATTTGAAACTAGTGCTCCCTTGTGTTTCCCTGACACTTGGCCCTCACACTCCCTAGCATGTGTTCATGCCACACCTTGGTATTCCTTAGCTTTCATGCCGTCATAGATAGCCTTACATTTTTTGCGACTGGGGAACCCAACCAAGTCAATGGAAAATCAATGTTGTGCCCAACCCAAAGTTTCCCTTTGTCTGAAACTACTTTTTCCCCCAAAACCCCTAGCCCATTTAACCCTAAACCCTAACTCATTTTTCCCCCTAAACCCTAACCTCCTAAAAACTAAACCCCTAACCCATTTAACCCCCTAAACCCTAAACCTCTAAACCTTTAACCCCTAACCCCTTAAACCCTAATTCTTGACGCTAACCTATTTAACCCCTTAAACCCCTGAAAACCGAACCCATTTAACCCCCAAAACCTAACCCCTTTAACCACTAACTGCTAAAATCCTCAACTTCTAAATCCCCTAACCCCCTAAACCTCTAAACCCCTAACCCATTTAACCCCCTAAACATCTAACCCCTTAACCTTTAACCCCATAACCCCTTAACCCCTAACCCCTAAAATCCTTAACTGCTAAACCCCCTAACCCCCTAAACCTCTAAAGCCCTAAACCCATTTAACCCCGTAAACCCTAAAAGTCTAACCCTTAACCCCTTAAGCCCTAATTCATACCATGTTACTCCCTCCTCGAGACACCTAGAACTCGCTAATGCTCCCTGTCACACACTCTTATTCATTCATTTATGGATTTTGACCTAGTGCTCTGTTATGTTTTCCTGGCACTCCCTAACACTCCTTGGCACACATTGGCACACCCTGGCACTTGGAGCATCTTTTTATGCTTCCCTATCACTCTAACACGCCTTGGCACTTCCTAGAATACCGTGTCACTCCCTTCTTAGCACACCTGGAACTGGCTGATACTCAATTTCCATGCATTTGAAACTAGTGCTCCCTTGTGTTTCCTTGACACTTGGCCCTCACACTCCCTAGCATGTGTTCATGCCACACCTTGGTATTCCTTAGCTTTCATGCCATCATAGATATCCTTACATTTTTTGCGACTGGGAAACCTAACCAAGTCATTGGAAAATCAATGTTGTGCCCAACCCAAAGTTTCCCTTTGTCTGAAACTACTTTTTCCCCATAAACCCTAAACCCCTAAACCCCTAACCCATTTAACCCTAAACCATAACCCATTTTTCCCCTTAAACCCTAAACCCATAACCCATTTAACCCCCTAAACCCTAAACCTCTAAACCTTTAACCCCTAACCCCTTAAATCCTAATTCCCGACCCTAACCCATTTAACCCCTTAAACCCCTAAAAACATAACCCATTAACCCCCGAAACCTAACCCCTTTAACCCCTAACCGCTAAAATCCTTAACTGCTAAATCCCCTAACCCCCTAAACCTCTAAACCCTAACCCATTTAACCCCCTAAACATCTAACCCCTTAACCTTTAACCCCTTAATCCCTTAACCCCTAACCCCTAAAATCCTTAACTGCTAAACCCCCTAACCCCCTAAACCTCTAAACCCCTAAACCCATTTAACCCCGTAAACCCTAAACGTCTAACCCTTAACCCCTTAAGCCCTAATTAATACCATGTTACTCTTTCCTCGAGACACCTAGAACTCGCTAACGCTCCCTGTCACACACTCTTATTCATTCATTTATGCATTTTGACCTAGTGCACACACTCTTATCCGTTCATTTCCATGCATTCTGACCTAGTTCTCCCTTCCGATGTCCTGGCACTCCCTAACACTCCTCAACATCCATTGACACTTTCTGGCATGTTTTAGCATGCCTTTTCAATCCTTAGCATGCACTGACACTCCTTAGTTATCATTCCCTCACAATTACCCTTACCTTTTTTGGTACTTGGGAACCCAACTAAGTCTTGCCTTGACTATAAAAACTTGACCAAGTTACAGTTACTACAACTAGATTGTGCCCTGTTCATCTAAGAAATGACTATAATCCCTAACCCATTTAACCCCCTAAACTCCTAACCCATTTAACCCCCTAAACCCTAAACCTCTAAACCCTTAACCCCTAACCCCTTAAACCCTAATTCCCGAACCTTAACCCATTTAACCCCCAAAACCCTAACCCCTAAAATCCTTAACTGCTAAATCCTATAACCCCCTAAACCTCTAAATGCCTAACCCATTTAACCCCTAAACCTATAACCCCCTAAACTTGTAAACCCTTAACCCCTAACCCCCAACCCCCTAAACCTCTAAAACCCTAAACCCATTTAACCCATAAACCCTAGACCATTCAACTCAACATAGCTCGCAGTGGTGGCTTTCAGCTCAACACCTTCCCCTCCAAGTACCTCAGAGTTCCCCTGACTGATAAACCCCTAGCCAAAGCCAACCGGGAATCTTTGGTCACCAAATTGAAAACAAAAATGATTTCCAATTGGACTTTCAGGTCCTTAAATAACCTGGGCACATTAGTCTTGGTCCGCTTAGTCCTGCAAGCCATTCCTCAATACCAGTGCTCGATCATTACTGCTCCCAAATCTATTTCAAACCAAATAAAAACCATTCAAAGAGACTTCTTATGGAAAGACAAAGAGAATAAGGGAAAATGGGCCCTAATAGCCTAGGGAAAAATCTGCATACCTAGAAAATATGGGGGGCTTGGTCTCAGAGACCTAGACTTGTTGGGAAAAGTTATGGGTGCCAAAACCTGGTGGAGATGGATCACCAGCCCCAACACCTCTTGGGCAGCACTCTGGAAGGAAAAATATGCCCCATCTCACAACCTGAAGTCTCTAATCAGGCTCTCTGGAAACCTCAAAGGTTCCTTGGTCTGGAACCAAGCTTGGGAGAATAGAGGAATGGTTTAAAACCAAAGTGCTGATAGTGTTAGCTATACAGCTGAACTTTACATCCATCGATTATGATGTCACTTGATACTAAAGGAAATTGGGGCAACGACATGCTATTAATCGATGCGATGGTATATGCAACTATTGAGGCAAAGAGTCATGGCCCACCTGACTAAATTTGTGATCCAACCAACTAGGAATGACCTTTCCAACATCCTAGCCCTAGGGAACCTCCCCAGATTCCCTAATCCTCTGTGCCCAAGCCCTAATTTCCACCATAGTGTTTTCAAACCATGTGCTCAGATCGTCAAGTAGCTATCACCTCTCTTAGCCTCCTTAGAGAATCCTTAGTATCCAAACTCTTTCAACTTTATTCCTCTCCTCTCTCCCCAAAACTTCAACAAACCCAAACAATAAGAATTAATACGTGATAAATACTCAAATGATTTTAGTTATTTAATCAAAGTAAAAGATTCATGAGAGGGCCAAAATTAATTTAATATTAAATTATTCATAAGGCTATAGTTAAAAAAAATTTCAAGCTTAATCAATATTAATGCTAACCATAAGCTTAATTATTAATCAATGTTTTAGCATAATAAACCGTGAAATACTAACATATCCATGTGAGTTATGTATATGTAGATAACATACACATACCTTGTATGTATGGTAATAGTACCAACAAGAAATTACCAAGCAATCAATCTTCTAGTAGGTAGGATAATAACTAATCATAACATAAAATGGTTGGGGAGTGGGTGTTACAAATGGCTCCCTTATATTTATCATATATATCTTATATATTATTAATATGTGTCTATTACTTAGTAATTGAACTATTGTTCATTTCATTTTTCAAAGAATATTTTCCCTCACTCACCAATGTATTAAACGTTGTAAGGGAGGCTAGTACATTTTCAATACCATAGATTTACTCCCTTTCTTTGTCTTCAAATGGAACACAATAATAACTAGAAACTAAAATACCAACTAGTAACCCTAAAAGAATCAATAATATTTTGTATCACGAGCTCTATGAACTCTTTTGCAAGAGAATTTACCAATTGAATTAATCCTTATTGCTACTAGCTCTTAACTAAACCTTTGACACTTTATTATTAAAAACATTGAAATAAAAAACATGTATAATTAGTGGTTGATATATTCCAATGTATCAAATAACTTAACAATCACAATATCAATTAGTTAATAAGGGAAAAATCTATCAATGACACGAGGACAAATATTATTGAAGTAGCTTAGTTCTATGGTGTGCATGGAAATTTTTGTATACCTCAACGCATTTTATTTTTCCATTTTGTCCAATAGGTTCCTTTTTTGAGAAACATATCAAACACTAAGATTTATTAATGACTTATAAATATTTAAATCTCCATAGTGGAATGATATGTGTTCATATTGGAATTGCAATCCACTCGTTCTACCTATTAGGATTAGTGAAGACACTTCAATAAATTTAATATATCATTTCAAATTACATAAGTGACACCATATAAAGATAAAAAATTAAATTGAGGTTGGCTATTATCATATTTGCATTGAAATTATACATTTATTTTTTGGTTAAGTCGAGCTAGTGTAGAGAAAGAAATCTACTTTGATTACGAAAAAGGGGAAAACCAGAAGTTAATTTTTTTTGCAAGGAAATTTCAAATACATTATCATATTAGTTTAGTGGTTGTCATTTATTAATATGAGTATGCAATTGAGGAAAGGAAATGCCATCCAAAAGAGAGACCATGAAATTAACAAACTTTGGACTTAGTGTGAGATGTATGCCTTCTACCCTCATTTCCTTAGGAGTTTATCCTATGATATAATGAAACATGTATCCCAACATAGACTAAACTAAATTAAGACCCAATTTTGCAATAGTGTAGATATTACATCTTGTACCAAATGGAAGTAGTCCATAGTCATGGGCATACATATCAACATTTTATTCAATAAATATCTTAGGCCTGAAGGTAAATGGGTTCTTCCTTTGATTAACTATAAAGGGAATAAGTTGTTTGCATAATACACATGAAGCTCCAAACTTATTTATTAAAACATATTTTTATGTGTAAGTGATAGATTTGATTTATACAATTTTTATATGTGTGGTTGCATGTTTTGGGCACATTGTTGGAGGTTTTATCTCTAAGATTGTGGATTAAAAAGGAAACAAGGGGGTATATAAAGGTACAATTTCTTTATTGGAGAAGATTAAGGATGCAAGTTCCTTCCCTACATTTTAATTTATTTTTTATATTCTTACCTTCAAGATTAATACATTAGATACTAGATCTCTAGCACGGTTCTCTACTTTTGTAATCTAATATTTGGTAAGAACCACCATAAACATTTCCTTATGCTCTAATATCATTAAAGTGACTTGGTTTGCTAAACTTTTCAGGTGTGAATAAATTTAACTTAAAATTGCGGAATTATGGAAAAATTTTAATATTTAAAATCATTGTGGGCTGATAGATTGGGGTCAAACCCAAGGGTTATCGGCTATATTTGTATGGCAATCTCTCGCAACTATTTTAAAACTCAAAACTATAGGCCTACCAGCCTATTAACACATTATGTTAAATTGTACACAGTTGCAAGCCATATAAAACTTGACACTGTGGCCAATCGTTGTTGGTATTGAAATATTTTAATATTATAATGTTGATTACAATCGACCCTCTTTCCAATCAAATCCAAAACACATTATTATGTGGCAGAGGCTTATAATTATAGTTATCAGGTCTTATCAGGTATATCTTAGTATTAAAAATTTGATTCGCAGAAAAATCAGGGTATGTTCGGAATCCAGAACTTAATCGGCCATTACCTTTGTCAACATGAAGTATCAGGTATATATCACTATTAAAAATTTGATTCAAAACAAAATCAAGGTATGTTTGGAATCCAGAACTTAATCGGCCATTACCTTTGTCAACATGGAGTATTCGTGAGGGCGTGTCGATCATTTGTTGATTTCGTCCTGAGTAATTTCGTGCTTCTGAAAGCTTCTAAAAGCTTTCCCTCCCAAATGAAGTCGTCCACATCGCACAATCCTGTGTGGCCACACAAGACATCCCATATAGTGTTCACAAAGTGGTTAATCCTGCGTGTCGGCACAACAGCGATCAACCTTGTTTTTAAGGGGTTGCGATGGAGAAGCATGGAGCTGTGATTCTTTCATGGAGAGTAGGAAATATTATTTGGCGCCAAATTTTCAGCGAAAGGGTACAACGCAGTTGCTTCAATGTTTTGTTTGGAGTTAGGGTTTATATAACTGGGTTATCATCTGATCAACAAGCACAGGTTCACAAGTTGGAGAAATTCCATAATTTTCTGGAAGCCCTAGATCAAGGTATTTAAGCTTCTTTGCTGCTTTCCTTCCTTGCTTCTGAAACACTTATGTGTCTATATACTCATTTTGGTTCTTAGCTAATTTTGCATGTTGTACATACTCATGTCATATATTTATGAAAATTTCACTATTTTCAGATTGTGGTTATAAATTTTTCACAAAAATTGCCCTCTAATCCCTGTATCTTAAGCTACCAAAAGGCATAAATATTGCATTGAAGCACAATTTCATTGTCTTGTTTTTTGAAAGTCCAGTTCAGTAGGTAGTGAAGCAATAATGCAATAGGAACAGTGTAATGCATTGAACACAACAATAAATTTCATCAAACCTCCTGTCCTTTGTATTATGGGTTTTGTGAAGTAGGTTGTGGCATAGCATGCCTTGCAATGTTACCCAGCAATGGGATGTCAATATTCTTAGGCCATCTCACATCTGGCAAGTTTGACTTACTGGCCAATATCACATCTCGCAAGTTTGACTTACAAGCACCACAGAATCAAATTCAGAGCCAACCTAACTTAGCTCAATAGCTGGACAAGAAAAGAGAAATTTTAGTTAGTAGTACTTAGGCAATATTTTCTTGACTTACAAGCACTACAGAATCAAATTCAGAGCCAACCTAACTTAGGGCTAGACAAGAGAAATTTGAGTCAGTGGTACACTGAATTACTTAGCCATATTTTCTACTATTGGTTAGACTTGCCATAGAGATTGTTAACTGTTTCAAGATGGCATTAGGCAATCTGAAATCAATTAAACAGATGCTAGCTCTAGGTGTTTCAAATCGTTCACTTCTCTAATGTTAATACAATCACTGATCTAGGATGTACTGCACTGAAGGGCACTGCCCCATTTAGAGGTTAATTGTTTGAAAACTCTCATAACAACCAGATTCCTACATATTCACAGAATCTGTAATTGAAATAAATATACTTGTTTTATTTTTTCTGAATCTAAATATTTTATAAAATATATCTTGTTTGAGTCATATTAGCCTTTAGTAGCATTTGAATTTCAACCTTTGAACATAAAAACCATCACAATCTAAGCCATCATGTTTTTATGTAAAGAAGTGAGAAACACTCTCTAGCATAGATAGAAGAAATTTTAGATTTCAGAAATTATGATTATTGTGGGATCTTTGTTTTTCAGAGCACCAAAAGTTTAATGGAATGATATGCTTACCAGTAAGACTTTATTATCAGAATTATCACCAAAAGTCATTCTCAATCTTTTTCTATGATATTTGAGCCTGAAAAACCTAAAATCCACACAAGCCAACTGATCTCCCAGACATAGGTTACCACCATAAAATTTGAGCAGCAAAATATATAACATCGATAACAACTCCAACTATCAGAATACATCGAAAATTTAATGGACATAACAATCCACATCTTCATATCTAACAGCTAGCTCCCTATCATTAATGGGTATGTAGGGGGTTGTCATGAAAGGGTAGATATATAACAGCTGAGGGTGCCTATCATGTAAAGGATATGAAGCTCAGTGGTAGAACAACCAACTTTCGAAGGGCAGATCTTATTTAAACTATAGTATTCTTTGGACAGATTTCTGGGATAGGGGTAGATATTTAACAGTTAAGAGGGCCTGCCATGAAAATGGTATGTAGATTAGTGTTGGAACAACTCACAGTCCTAGGGAATATAACATTTAAACCATAAAATTTTATGACAGATTTGTTGGGATGAGGTAGATGTATAATAGTTACAGGTGCTTTTTTCTATGAAAAAGGGTATGCAGAACAACTCACTATCAAAGGAAAAATATTTAAACCATAATACCCTTTTGACAGATTTGCTAGGAAGTTTAGAAATATACAGCTTCATTCCGAAGACCTTATATATCTTTTCTTCATCTAAAACATAAGGTATTGCCAATTTTTTTTTTGATATTTTCCGTTCTGAACACCTTATAGATATTTTCCACATCTAAAACATAGGACATTGGCCATTTTTTTGGTATTCTCACTCATGCTTAAACATGTCTTTTTATAGGATCTGAATATGGGTCTCACCCATTAGAGCACGAGTCTCTCCAGTTAAGGTTGCAGGGTGATGTGCGATGTCACATTACTTTCAGTATATGTATTCCATCAGGATTTCAACTGGGAAATTATGTAAAATTAGAGATCTTAACCAATCTATCAGCCCCATAAAGTCAAAAAATATTTCATTTTTCAATTGTCAAATTTACATCTTCTGACAGCAAACAACATCCAAAATCCCTGCAACTGCTACTTCTGCATCTTCTGGGCCACAACCAAGGATATTCCCCCGATTGTAATAATGACACTCAGGACATGAGCATGAACCAAATACGAATCATAATGTTACCTCACTCAGAAGGCATTGGATCCTTCAAGCTCAAATAAAATATGTAGGACCATCATAATAAAGCCTTTTAGGATCAAATAAAGCTGCCTTATGACCTACTGCAGAGTTTTCATGCCCATTTGTTTGAGCTAGAAGGGAAATCGTATCATACAAATCTCATTTTCAATCGAAGGCTTCTCTTCAGTCAAATTCTTTGTGATATATTATAAAAAGTCCATGTGTCGCTGATGCAGAACTCTGCAACCATGGAGCTATATTTGAGCCTTTTTTCTTTTCATAGACTTATGAATTACCTATTAAAGAGGCAACTGCATCCATGAAATTTTTCCATATGGTCAACAGTGACAAACCCAAGATTTGTATGAAATTCCACAGGAATGCCCTAACAAGATCTACAAAGGCATTGAGGGCAATGTGCAGGTAAACCAAAATTCATAAAACATAGCAGCCAGGGAGCCCACTAAAACACTGAAGGCATCCAGAATCAACCTCATACATACAAATGTTGATTTAACAATTAAATCTGTGACATACCCAATAAGATAATCCAAAATTATTGTAAATCCCTGCATTACATTTTCCAAAACAGTAAGAATTATTGCTCTAGGGGCATTCAATGTATTAATTAATGCCACTGTTACCACAGCTATGGCCCTAAACAGAGAAAATGATAAAATGTCTACTATGAACACAACGATATTTGATAGAACAAAATTTTTTATAGTTGGATTAGCCGTCATACCTATTCTAATCAGAATGTTGTTCTCCCATTTTTATTCTATTATTCCTATGTTGTTTTTGCCATTGTTGTAAAGATACCTGAGAATATCAATGTGAACATGGAGATTTACATTGTATATATACTCCATAGATTTTGTGTGTTGGGTTGGGGTTGAAAAAACTTAGTTTGTATTTAACATCAACTCTCCATTTGAGTGATAGCCGGCCAACTTGGCTGATCAAATCGATGCTACCGTGGCAGGGCCGGCAAGAAAACTACCAAAATGAGTGAGACCTTGTCAATGATGTGGTGAGAATTGATGATAACCTGGAGCCCAGGCATGGATGACCCAAAACACATAAGTAAAAAACTCATCTGTTAATAGGGATTCAATCCATCAAACGTAAGGAATTGTTGAGCAACAAAATATATAACATCGATAACAACTCCAACTATCAGAATACATGGAAAATTTAATGAACATAACAGTCCACATCTTCATATCTAACAACTAGCTCCCTATCATTAATGGGTATGTAGGGGGCTGTCATGAAAGGGTAGATATATAATAGCTGAGGGTGCCTATCATGTAAAGGATATGAAGCTCAGTGGTAGAAAAACCAACTTTCGAAGGGCAGATCGTATTTAAACTATAGTAATCTTTGTACAGATTTCTGGGATACGGGTAGATATTTAACAGTTAAGAGGGCCTGCCATTAAAATGGTATGTAGATCAGTGTTGGAACAACTCACAGTCCTAGGGAATATAACATTTAAACCATAAAATTTTATGACAGATTTGTTGGGATGAGGTAGATGTATAATAGTTACAGGTGCTTTTTTCTATGAAAAAGGGTATGCAGAACAACTCACTGTCAAAGGAAAAATATTTAAACCATAATACCCTTTTGACAGATTTGTTAGGAAGTTTAGAAATATACAGCTTCATTCCGAAGGCCTTATATATCTTTTCTTCATCTAAAACACAAGGTATTGCCAATTTTTTTTTGATATTTTCCATTCTGAACACCTTATAGATATTTTCCACATCTAAAACATAGGGTATTGGCCATTTTTTTGGTATTCTCACTCATGCTTAAACATGTCTTTTTATAGGATCTGAATATGGGTCTCACCCATTAGAGCACGAGTCTCTCCAGTTAAGGTTGCAGGGTGATGTGCGATGTCACATCACTTTTAGTATATGTATTCCATCAGGATTTCAACTGGGCAATTATGTAAAATTAGAGGTCTTAACCAATCTATCAGCCCCATAAAGTCAAAAAATATTTCATTTTTCAATTGTCAAATTTACATCTTCTGACAGCGAACAACATCCAAAATCCCTGCAACTGCTACTTCTGCATCTTCTGGGCCACAACAAAGGATATTCCCCTGATTGTAATAATGACACTCAGGACAGGAGCATGAACCAAATATGAATCATAATGTTACCTCACTTAGAAGGCATTGGATCCTTCAAGCTCAAATAAAATATGCAGGACCATCATAATAAAGCCTTTTAGGATAAAATAAAGCTGACTTATGACCTATAGCAGAGTTTTCATGCCCATTTGTTTGAGCTAGAAGGGTAATCGTATGATACAAATCTCATTTTCAATCGAAGGCCTCTCTTCAGTCAAATTTTTTGTGATATATTATAAAAAGTCCATGTGTTGCTGATGCAGAACTCTGCAACCATGGAGCTATATTTGAGCCTTTTTTCTTTTCATAGACTTATGAATTACCTATTAAAGAGGAAAATGCATCCACGAAATTGTTCCATATGGTCAACAGTGACAAACACAAGATTTGTATGAAATTCCACAGGAATGCCCTAACAAGCTCTGCAAAGGCATTGAGGGCAATGTGCAGGTAAACCAAAATTCATAAAACATAGCAGCCAAGGAGCCCACTAAAACAATGAATGCATCCAGAATCAACCTCATACATACAAATGTTGATTTAACAATTAAATCTGTGACATACCTAATAAGATAATCCAAAATTATTGTAAATCCCTGCATTAAATTTTCCAGAACAGCAAGAATTATTGCTCCAGGAGCATTCAATGTATTAATTAATGCCACTGTTACCACAGCTATGGACCTAAATAGAGAAAATGATAAAATGTCTACTATGAACACAATGATATTTGATAGAACAAACATTTTTACAGTTGGATTAGCCGTCATACCTATTCTGATCAGAATGTTGTTCTCCCATTTTTATTCTATTATTTCTATTTTGTTTCTGCCATTGTTGTAAAGATACCTGAGAATATCAATGTGAACATGGAGATTTACATTGTATATATACTCCATAGATTTTGTGTGTTGGGTTTGGGTTGACAAAACTTAGTTTGTATTTAACGTCAAATCTCCATTTGAGTGATAGCTGGCCGACCTGGCTGATAAGATCGGTGCTACCGTGGCAGGGCCGGCAAGAAAACTACCAGAATGAGTGAGACCTTGTCAATGATGTGGTGAGAATTGATGATAACGTGGAGTCCAGGCATGGATGACCCAAAACACATAAGTAAAAATCTCATCTGCCAATACGGATTCAATCCATCAAACGTAAGGAATTGTTGAGCAGCAAAATATATAACATCGATAACAACTCCAACTATCAGAATACATGGAAAATTTAATGAACATAATAGTCCACATCTTTATATCTAACAACTAGCTCCCTATCATTAATGGGTATGTAGGGGGCTGTCATGAAAGGGTAGATATATAACAGCTGAGGGTGCCTATCATGTAAAGGATATGAAGCTTAGTGGTAGAAAAACCAACTTTCGAAGGGCAGATCATATTTAAACTATAGTAATCTTTGGACAGATTTCTAGGATAGGGGTAGATATTTAACAGTTAAGAGGGTCTGCCATGAAAATGGTATGTACGTCATTCTATGCACTTTACACAACATTTATGAGTAATAAAATACCCTTACATGGTATCAGAGCATCTTCCACCATTGCTACGAGCAGCTGATAAGAGGTTCCAGTTTTTAATACTATGCATCTAAGACCTGAAATAGATCAAGTCAATCTTCATGGTTTGTTATTGCTCTCTGATATAAGGGATGATGACCATCTTAGTCTTGGCATGAAACACAAAATCCTTTATAAATGGGTGTGAGATCAAGCAGCTTAGTTTCATATTTGTGCACATACTTAAAACCATGTTGCTGACTTCCAATGAATAGCTATTGAGGAAAGCCATAAATCATGATATCATGCCACCAACAATACAGTTTGAATCCGATCAAATAGTGATAAGATAAATAAGACTTCTGCCAATTTACTGTGTAGTGTTGCATCCACTAGCTTTGAGTCTTTAAGAATCAATAACTTCATATCCATTTCAATAGGAGTTGTTGCAGATTTATCATCAGCAATGTCAAATATGTTTCAAATTTCAATATCTTCCTTACATACTTAGCTTGGAAAATCTAAATACATTGGAACTATCATTTCAAAATCTTTATGCAGGAAGCTCATCTTTTATCACTTCCATCATTCTTGGAAGTTGGATTCACTGAAATGATGCCATCAACATGTAAGATGCAATCAATATTTCATCCTTCACTTTGCTTTTGACAATCTGACAGGTTTCCAAAACAATTATCCTTGGCTGGTCATCAATGCTTGCATACAAGGCTCTATGAGCCTGCCTCTGTCCATATGAGCTATAATGCATATACATTTCCTCTGCAAAGCCTGTATTATAGAAGGCACTTTTGACATCCACTTAATAAATCTCACACCTATGCCTAACTAATTGTATTCATCTAACAAGTGCAGAGTTTCTTCAAAGTCTACACAGGCTCCCAAGTCTGATTTATCTGTATTTTGGTATAATCCTCTAGAATTTCTTTCTGCAACTCTTGCTTTATGTTCACTTCTTCAAATTAATTAGACTCGTGTGAGTCAATACTCAAAAGCAACACTTACTGGATATACAGTTGACTGTTGTAGGCTAATTGACTTCCAAACTTCTTCACTAGTTGTAGGTAGTTCTTGGAACTTTGAATCCATAATCATTCTTTATGTAGATACGACTTTGGAAATATCTTGAACTTTGGAAATCTCTTGAACTTTGGTCTGATTAAAGACATAATCTATCATCAACTTTCTTCCATCAATGTCTATAACCCAATCAACATCATTATAGCTATTTTTTGTCTGATAATTTTCAGTTTTGGTGGAGAAAAATTGATATAGGCTTGTTGTCCTTCATTCAAAATTGTTTGATCTCTTGAACTTTGGTCTGATTTGTTACTACTTGTCTTGTTGGCACTAGCTTCCTCAGCATCACCTAATGTTTGTTTGGTCATATTTTCATGTTTTAGATTACTTTCCTTTACTTTTGTGACCTTTCTTACATTATCTTTTAATACAAGCCATGGTACAACAATATGGTCTGATACTTCTTGCAAATTATATTTAATATTTATCAAAGACTTATTTTTACTTCCTCAGTCAAATAGCCTATACACCTTGGACTCTTCACTGTGCCCTACAAAAATGTGTATTTTGCTTTTGTCTTCTAGCTTTTTCCTAATATTATTTTTCCGCGAGCATACAACCACATCATAACAAAGACTCCGAGACAATTTTCTTCTGATTTCCTTCCACTCCATGTGCACTTTGGTGTGATGTTTCTCAAAAACTTTGTGGAACCTTTGACTTATACATGCCTATGTAGATTTCTTTAGCCTAGTTAATGATGTTGTTTGAGATAATTTTCCCTTGCCCATGATCTTCATCAAAGACAACATCTGTATTGTGCTAAACCTTTGATGAAGATCATGGGCAAGGGCAAAATATCTTAAACTAGGCTAAAGCAATCTACACAGGCATGCATAACTCAGCAAAGGCTCCACAAAAGGTACAATTAAATCACATGACTGTTAGTGAAGGAAATCAAAAAGCACTGCAGAAAGAGTCCAAAGTGTACTCTTTGAACATATATATATATATATATATATATATATATATATATATATATATATATATATATATATGTTCAAAGAGTGTACACTTTGGACTCTTCGTGTACCCTACAAATATGTGTATTTTTTGTTTACCTTCTACTTTTGTCCTTTTTTCCTTCTTCCTTTTTCACTTTTCAAAAATAGCCTTTGTGGAGTCTGTTGAGTTATACATACCTCTGTAGATTTCTTCCCTTCTACTTTTTCCTTTTTTCCCTTCTTCCTTTCCCTTTTCTCCAAGACAACATCTGTACTACCAATTATGTTTTCTCTTATAATTCAAAGATGTGTTATTTGTTTTTGCATGTTTTCCATTTGCTGCATGTGAAAAAAAATAGCAACAAAATATTTTGAGACAATTTTCTTGTGATTTCCTTCCACTCCATATGCCTAAGCTCTTGTATTGCATAAGCATAAGCCTAAGCTCTTAATTCACAAGTAGTTAATTCATAAGTTCTTAATTTAGGAATTAAGGACTGTGCAGGATGATACCAAACAATTATGAATTTTTGGACTTTTGCTCAAATTATTTTGAGAAAACCATTATAATCTCTAGATGCTACACCCTTAGGTAAATCAGGGATGTAAGTTATGCTCTTTTTGTAGCTGTAGGTAAATTAGGGGATTTGAATCTCCAACTTCTTGATACATAATAATTGTTATTTTTATGTTTAATTTCTATTTTTATTGCACTTTTAAGATGCACATTATACAATCAAATTTTTATGGGTTAAAGTTTATAAAGAATAATAATTGATTTATTCTGAATTGATTTTTTTCTTGTATTTCCGTTCATATTTGAAAGAAAATACATTTTGCATATACACATTAAGCTTGTACGTACATCGAGAATCTTCCATCATCATGACAGATTCATGACACTGCCCGTCATGATTCCTGCCCAGAATCCTTTATTACCCTCCACAAACAGCATATCTGGTGTCAGGGCAGCGGTGGTGTGGGCATTGTCGGCTTCGACCAATGAATTTTATTTTTATTCTTACAATATGAATTTTTTTAATGTCCTTTGTTAATGGCCTCTATTTTTTTAATGGCCTTTGTGAATGGCCTTTGTTTTCTTTGTGCTTTGTTAAGTTTCACCTATCCAACTCTGATCAGGGACTCTTTGCTACCAAGGCTTCCTTTACATTTCTTTCAATTGGTCTAGCTGAGAAAGATAGTGAAGCAAAAGTGAGAGTTTTCGTTATAAAAAGGCTCACAGGCTTTAGAGTAGGGATATCTGGGTGAATGCTTGTATGGGAATATGTGAGAGACGTCTTGGGAGTGAACTTGTGACTGTACGTTCTTATGAAAGTGTTCCTGTCTTATGTACGGTTAAAGAGTATATTTTATCAACAATATTTGTTGAATATTTCTGCAATCTTGTTCACTACCACACTTCCCAGTTTCTATAATTGTTGTTGCAATGCTTGTTATGATAATTTTAATTTAACATAAAACTAGATCAGTGCTCTAAATTATTGTTTTTCATAGTAAAA